>CAJRST010012224.1:4967716-4991473 GCA_907169785.1 Menidia menidia | reverse complement strand
GCTTTATGGCGCTGGTTTTGTGTGCTATAATCAATTATTGCTTTCGCTCAAATTCTTCTCGTGGTGGTGGTTTCCCTTGCCGGCAGGTGTGTTACTGTTTGCATATGTGAGTGTATGAGTGACTCCTGTTCAGGGAGTTCCCCTGAGTTAGTTCACAACTTTCACTCATCAATATCACGTAACGATGAATGAGTAATTATATAAGATTGATATTTTTCATACATCGTGACAAAAAATTAAGGATTACCTTTAGAAATGTACACACTATGATTGGTGCATCCAGAAATTCCTTTGAGTTAGCACGGCCACTGAGTTAAGTGAAAGCAGGGCCATGCCGGCGAATGGCCCCTGGGTGTGGTTGTCGCCTGTGTAGGAGATAGGTTTGATTGGACTCAATCGTGGTCAAGATAGGCACCTACTGTGGTCAGATACTGTGTGTCTGTGCATACAGTGTATCAGTGTGGTTCGTCCTCCAGATGGGTGGAGTTAGGCAGGACTTTATACCATTGTTGTGCACAGAAGAAAGAGGCATTTTTTCCTGAGAAAAATTGTGGGGGTGCCAGTTTTCTGTATAGGATTCTACAGAGGGAATTCAGGACAGCGGGCCTTTTTTTTATGTGAGCCATTGCCGAAATGGATGTGAGAGGCATTCTGTGGTTCATCAAGAGTCACATCTTAGAGGACATAAATGGTTTACCTGTGTGGAAACAAATCAGATTGAATCTCACCTGATCTAGAGAGGGAATCCCGTTTAAATCTAGTAAAAATGTTTTGCTTTTGTGTTGCATCTAGCTGTTGGCTTCATGAGGTAGAATACGATTTATTAAAGGGGCCGGTTAGGTTTTTATTATCCGATGTTTTCTGAACCTCCTTCCATACCAAAAGATTATTGTGCTCTTTCAATAGTTTTCACTTCAAATGAGACGAGCCGTGGTGACTCATTAAGCAAAAAGGAGTTTCCATGTAACATTCAAGGCTTCTTAGAAGCTATGTGCTAACATGTTGGTTTTCTTCTCTTAAATAGAGTGGTATGAACATGTAGTGACCGTCCACCCTGACTCAATGGTCCATGTTTCTATGATCACATTCCCATCTAATGCAACACATTTTTCCAAGTAAAACGCACGCAGATAAGATCTTGGAATTATGAAACCTGCCATAGATTTAAAATCTTCTGGAATTCAATGCGCAACAGTCACATTGTGTTGGTTTACCTACGACAAAAGTTTTTCATTCAGGGAATTCGACCATTTCCACCTCCACCTCAGTTTCCCCATTTGTGTGAGGTTATTCAATCTCAGTCTCCATCTATTCTTTTTTACTTCGGAACTGTGGGGAACAAAACGTTAATGGACTGTCAACAACAAAAAAATCAGTCGGTGTTGCAATCATTTCCTTCCTCTGAAAAACAGGTGATCAAAGCAATATCACAGTTTAATTGTGCACTTAGTAACGCATACGAAGAGGGAACAGATTGCCTGGCCGGGTTTTGAAACCACCTTGTTCAATTCCTGTGGAAATAAAGGGAATGGCTGTGATTTCTGAAGGGAATCTCTGGTGCAAATTACAGATGAGATGGGAGGGGATGAACGTTCTGGGTGTTTCTGCTCTGGCACACCTGTCCTGTGCTCTGCCGTGGAGCATCACCCTTTGCATTTCCGGCCCTCAGCCGGATCCCCCGGCTGGCCGTGTGCGTGGCTGCTGTGTGGGTCTGGGCAGCTGTCCTGTGCGGCGTTGCAGGTTGTTGTTGTGCGGAGGTGATCCCTCATATCTGTCTCAGTGTGCAGCTGTCACTCTCTGCACCTCTGCTGTTGTTGTTGTTTTCTTGACAAGGTACTTCCCCTCCCTCACACTTCCTCCCACAGGACCCTTTGTTTTCGACACGGTGCGTATGTGTGTGTGTGTGTGTGTGTGTGTGTCTAATGCACTTAACACATTTATCTGATGTGGGCATATTCTCCGAACATGATTTAATCCGAATGTACCCTCACTGCTGCATGTGGCCGCACCAAGACTCAGAAATGAAGCAAGACACAGGCATATGAGAAGAGACGAATTTGGAATCGTTTCATTAGAGTCCAGTTTGAGCTTTTCCTCTCTTCTTAAAGACTCCAGAAAGCGAGCGGTGTTGCTTCTCCTGTCGTTCTTTTATTCGTCAAAAGGATGACGTGATGAGTGTATGACAAAGTTGTGCCGTGTGAACCTTTTTTGCATAACTCCAGCTTCTCTTTTCCTCTTACACTCAGTCTCCTCTGCCCCAATGTCCACTGTAGACGTCCACCGCCGCTAAAATGAATTTATTTCTCCAAGAAGACCGGAGATGTCAGGTACCGGCCGTGCGTTTGGGTGAGAGAGAGATTGTGTGAGGATAGCTGGTCTGAACAGCACAGGGAGAATTTGCTTACCTCAGCCGAGCCGTGCTGCGGGTGAGTTTGGTGTGTCTGCTCGGAGGGGAACTGTACGAGGCGGTGTGAATCCTTCAGAGTTTTTGCAGTGTTGGTTCTCACCTTTTTTTGTTTTACAGCATCACTGTGCGTTCACATGAAAGTCGAACACGAGATCGGTCTTCCTTTTTTGCGCATGTGCGCATGAGAGAGATGCATGGTAAGAAACGCAGTCCATGCAGGAGTCTGTCTGTTTTAATGTCTGCCCAAGTATTTGTGCCAGCGGTGCGAATACGCATGTGCTAGCTGGATAAAGCTCCTCACCGCTGGCTTGGAAATCAAGTGTCATGTCGAGAAGCATCCGCTCTCTCCTTTGAGGAAGATCGTCCTCCGCCCGGTCATTCAACTGCAACCTTTTTTTTCTGATTTTACTGGACTTATAACCCTCAAATGGCAGGAATAAGACTCTGGAAGGACATGGAAATCCCCTGTTAACGGCTCCATTGATAAAAAAGTAAGGTAGAGCGCTGCACCCAGCAGATGGTGTGTGGTGAGTGGATAAGGGCTGAACATGACAGATGTCTCTAACTCATTTTCTGACAAATAAAAGAGGCTTTAAAAACTAATCAGAGCGACAGCAGTTCTTGGTAAGGACGTGTAGAACCACTGAAAAACAGCACTGACATTGTGTAAGGGTCGATATGTTTTCTGCATTTGCAAAGTTTGTTCAAAAAAATACGAGACCCTCTGTTTATGCAACAAAATTGAGTCCCCTGTTGACTGTAAACACTGTTTCCTGTTTGCAACTGCATCATCCAATAAGCTGAGGAGAAATATGTTGCTTCTTTGATTTGAATTGCCTCTGTTAGCATTGGCCTCTAACACAGATATTAATGCACTGAAGCTGCTGCACTCACACACACACACTTACACACACACACACACTTACTCAGAGTCTATATATCCATCTGTTTTCTCTTCTTTTTTTCTGCCTCTCGACACAACAATCCCACAACTTCTTATCTCTTTGCACGGCTGTGCTCCCACCACCCTGACTCCTGCCCCCCCCCCCATACCCCCCCCCCCTCCCCCCCCCCCACACCCCCACCCACCCCCCCCCCCCCCCCCCCCCTCCCACATTCCCTCCACCATACTGCTGATGAGCTAAGGCGCCTCTGCTGGGTCACACTACCCCAGTGTTGCATCCAGATAACTACACTGTGAAGCTTGTGGTTTTGTCTGTCAATGTGTGTGTGTGAGAACCGATTTCCAAGGTGTGTACCTAATCCCGAACGTCATGTTGTGGGTGCAGCAGTTTGAATAAACAAATATGAAAAATGGAACTCTCTCGTGTTTTTCTCACTCCGGTTTTTTATTTGAAAATACAGCCATTGAGAATGCAGCTCGGGGTTTCATTGTTTTTGTTTTGAGGCAAACATTACTCATAAATTTAAAATGTTCCATGAGCTGCTGATGTGGAAGAGGTACAGCCGTTCTTCAGAGAGTTTTAAATCTTCTACCTTACACACCATATAGTTTCACTGGTGTCATGGAGCAAGCAAACATGCCCAAATGCATATAAGCACATTTTTTTGTCTTTAAGTAATCAGTTTGTGTAAATACTATACAGTGTCATTTGTATTTGTGTCTTTCCACTAATTCATTATATTTGCCTGTTTGCTGTACATTTAGCAAGGACCTCATTGTTGACGTTAGGGTTCCTTTAATTGTAAAGTGACGATGATGATCGGCAGGAAGTGTGGTGGCTGAGAGCAGGGGAGTGGCAGGCAGTAAAAATCCTGCTGTGATGGGGGTGGAAGCTGGATCTTGGCGAGGAGGGGGCTAGCTGCCCGTGCGAGACACGCCCTGCTCACTCCACCAACAGGATGCCCGGCTGATAATGGACATTTGCTTAAAAGTGCTTTTGTGTTTCCATTCAATTCTTAAGCTGGACAAGAAATCAGCTTTTTTTTAAAAAGAAAAATCGGTAGATCTGTGTACATAGAAATGTGTCGGCACCTGTCACGCCACTCAGCTTTTGGGAGCCGTCTGAAACACACCTTTCTACCTCTGTGATATCTGATGCAGTTATCTGTAAGGGGGCAGGTGTCTCTAAACCTGTCTGCGGCTCTGGGTTCATTTATGACACACACACCCACACAAACGCTTGTTTGCTCATAATTTCACACCACAGATAACAGGATTTCTCTGCAGCCACTGGAGACAGATAGCCCTTGCAGGGAAAATGCCTTTGGTTCAACCCTAACTTCAACTTTTGGGCAGTGTTGAATCTCTTTAAACACAGAATTGACTTTTTTATTTTCCTGTTCTTATTTTGATATATTAGAACCTCTCATTCATCAGATAAACTCCTTTTTTTCCTTTTATGTTTGCATTTGTGCCTCATCCATAGCAGCGACTGTTGGGCCCAGAGGCCTTTGACAACTTTCTTTGGTACTGAAGGCTAAAGAAAAGCATTATTAGCACATACCATCTGAAAACGCTGAGTATGCATACCCACACAAGAGCAGTGACACCACAAAAGCACACACAGATACATAAGACTTTAAAGTGTATTTTGTCAGCATTTTTTCCCACTTCCTGTAAACTTCCATAGAAGAAATGAAAATGACATCAGCACTCATTCACCTCTAAGTGTCCACAGGACAGCTCAAAATCCAGATCCGTAGTTTTTTTTTTTTTTTTTTGTATAGCTTCACTGTTGTGTAATTGTAATGCAAAAGTTACTTTTAAAAACACCTTTAAAGAAAACATATGCGTCACTGTTCTGAAGAAAGTCTGACGCAAGTGACAGAATTCACGTATGGTAAAAAAGACGGCCTTTAAGGATGCCTGCCTTCTTTTCGCACACCACAAACTGGATGGTTGCAGCACGTAGTGATTCATGAAATACAATGAAACAACTTCATTAACAATGGCAAAATGCGAAAGGAGAGCAGTCGTAATCTCCATGTTAATACAATGGACACATTCGACTTTTGTAATATCTTACAAATGTTGTTTTTTTCTACAGCCAGGCATTGTAGGAAAACGTCTCAGTTCCAGTCCCAGACTGGGCCCTTTATCTGTGGGGAGGGTAAATGTTCTCTCTGGGTCTCCAGGCTTCCTCCCACTGTCCAAAAATGCATGCATTTTAGGTGAATCGAACACTCAAAAATTTCCCCTGGTAAAGTGAATGTGGGTGTGTGGTTGTTTGTCTCTGTGTGGCCCTGCAGTGGACTGGTGAGCTAGGTTGTACCCCTCCTCTGCCCCACGGGAAAGGCTCCGGCCTCCCTCCGACCCCGATGGGAGTCAGCAGTAAAAAATGGATGGATGGATAAAGCTGGTGTGTGTTGCTACCCACTTAGAGTCAATTATGAGGACCATCACAAACCAAGATTTTCAATTCTCTACTTGATTGGGATCACATGGATGATATTGTAATGACAACAACAACTTGCAAAATGTTGCTATCTTACTAATTAGATTTTCTATTAAATTAAGCAGACAGGCTTCCAGTGTAGGTTTACTGTTTTTGTTTTAAATGTCGTCTTCTGAACTACAATAATTCAGTACATGATATCTGACACAGTAGTTGCAATTCAAGTGGAAAATGGAAAAAAATGTATCCTCATTTGGTTGGTCATGGACGACATCCATCTTGTGAGCGTTTTTGCTTATTCTACTGTAGTTTGCTGCCCGTTTCTGTTTTTGGGATGCAACCTGGATGAAAGCCTGGATACAGCCTATGGGGAATGCACTTTCTATGGTCTCCCTCTGGAGCTGGAGAGAGCTCAGTTATAAGGGAAAGCACTGTATGAATTTGATGTGAAAGTTGCGCAGGTGTCTCAAAATGTGTGTCAGTGGCAGACCGTTGATCATAATGGCCATTTTACAGCACCTTGCATTACTGTCCAACAAAGCTGTGTGTGATGCATTCACTCCCAGCTGGACTTTTGTTTTTCTTGTTTTGTTTTCCTCAACATGCGCTTTCCTCCCATATGCCTTCTCTCGAAGTGGTGTCACACACACTTACTCACAAACAGCGGGGGGAAAAAAAGACACTCCACTGTTCTGCTAAACATTTGCCTGCCTCAGCTGTCTAACTTTGAACTGAGGATGATGTCAGAACGTGACAGTCATGGCTCTATTCACCAGTTTGTTTCATAACAGGTGTTGCGCACACAAAGAGAAACTGTGTGTTTGTGCGTGTGCGCCTCTTGGCTGAATGTTTGCCTTTTCAGCCCGGCCGTGTTTGGGACTGGATACCGCAAAAAAAGCGTGAGGTCTGAGGATTGTTATCTCATTGGCGCAATTATGTCCACTCCTGCCCGCCGACATGCTCAAATGCACAACTTTCACCCCACTGCCTCCACCCGAACCCACTCTAAATGAGTTCAAGGGCGGTAGGGGGTGCATCCGAGGGGGTGTGTGCGAGTTTGGAAGGGGTGAGAGGCAGATTCATTGACGGCTGGGGCACCCTGTGACTGGTGTCCTAAATCGAGGCGGTCAGGCATGATCTTGCCATGTCAGGATTGCTTAGAAGCAACAATGGAGTTGGTTAAAGGAGAGGGAAGGGAAGGAGAAGACAGGATGTTTCAGGAGACCAATATGTATCGCTCTGTTATTGGATGTCAAATTGAGGAAGAATTTTAGTCTTGTGTGCAGTTGCAGTGTTGGGAAGTGCTGGCCAGAGGGGAGGGAATGTGTTGAGAGTGTGTGTGTGTGTGTGTGTGTGCGTGTGTGTGGGTGTGTGTGGGTGGGTGGGTGTGCGTCTGTGTGGTGGGAGCCATTGAAAGGCTCTTCCTTCTGCTCTATTTACCCAGGTGAATAGGGAAGCTGGACCAAGCCTGAGCGGGAAAACATGCCACTTTGTGTGGGGTAATTGTGACTGTATGTAAGCACAATTTTCCAAGACAAAACTTCAGGCCCCGCTCCCCCAGTCTTGAACCCAAATCTACTTACAGGAGCGCTGACACACATACAGCGGCATAAAAAACACACTAATACAGAAGAAGGAGAGATGTTTCCCTTTGCTCATGGGAAAAATTGCTCTCTTTTGTCTCTCAGCCTTGTCCTTTTTTTGCTGTGTGAATTTGCGTGTGAGAATTGCGAACAAAACCTAGACCAAGCGAGTGTGAAAGTAGACAACATGGGGCTCTGAGAGGAAGTGTCTGCCACGTGTCTATATAGATGGGTTTTTTTCTATCTTTTTTTTTTTGGAGTGGGACCAACAAGACTGAGACCTGGTTGTCAAACTTGACCACAAGGCTGTGAGAATATCTGCACACCTTTTCGTCCATTTCTGTGTGTCTGTGGTTACTCGTGAAGATCCTGTTCAGCTTGTGACACAATGAGATTCAGGAAAAAGTCCACACAGTGTTTAAGACTCTGAAAATGCAGGATAGTTTAAATTAAGAAAAAATACACCCTGGAAATATTGTCTGTATATTAGTAGTTAATGTTTTTGTTTTATTTAGCCGTATTCTCAGAGTTTGTCAAGATGTGCTGTATGCAATGGAGACAGAAGTAAAATGCGTGCACTGGAAAATCATTTGAAAACATTAATTGGGGAAAACATTCAGATTTTAGATTAGTTGACCTTTAAGGACATTAATAGGTTTGAGTAAAAAAATATTTAAAAAGGTCTAAGGAACCTCCCCAGCTAAGGGATGGAGCAGTCTTGTTAATAAATATTTTAATTCTCCACATTATGAGCATAGCCTCAATGCTTTCTCCGAGATCCCCCTTTGCACAGCATACTCTGCATCAATCCTCATGAAAGAAACAGACAGTTTGCCATTTCCATCGGGCCACTTTATTATTTTAATCAAGTTGTTCTGTGCTTTTCTCTTTGCGGTTCAATATGAGAGCAGACAAGTGAGAGCGAGCACCCTGAGAGTAAAGGTAATAAACTTTCAATGAAAGTGATATCTCTTTTCTAATATGAGACATGTGAGGTGATCTTTTTGTAACTTGGTAACATTGTGTGGGGAAAAGAACTTTCATTGAAAAGTAGGTGCAGTGATGCAAACCCCACTCGTGTTGTCAGGTGGGGACTTCTTGAAAGCAACTGTAAACAATCTCCCCGGCCATTAAGTGTCCTTTATCTGGCTATCTGACTCTCCGGCTATTAGCGAATTAACGTGTGTGTTTTGCTCATTGACACCGTTGGCACCATTCGGGTAGTTGTGACCTACTTTCTCTTAATGTTCACAGTTATTGTTTTGGGCTATCTGCAGCAGACACATTGGTCTATACATTTTTTGCTCCTGAAAAAACAACAACAAACGGCCAAACGAATGGCAGCCAAATCTGGGAAGGCAGAAACTGTTGCGGACGACGCTAATCTCCTCAGCACCAGTCCCCCATCGCTGCGAGTGTGTGTGTATGTATGTGTGTGTGTTTAGCTCTCTTACCCGCCTATCTTTGCCCTCTCAGTCTCTTTGTCCGCATGGGCAGCGTCTATCGGCTCAATCTGTGTGTTGTTGTTGTGTGTGAGCATATATGTGCCTTCTCTGATTGGGGGCCAGTGGTTGCCTGTGGGCCATGTGTTTTGTCCCTCACGTGGATATCAAACATGGTCCTGTATTTTTTACCTCTATCTGCTAATGGGTAACCTATGTCTATGTATTAATATACATGACACACATATGACACATGTCGCCGTAGCAACAGTTTACAGTACAGGTTACCTGACAGTCACCACGGCATGAGCGGAGCTTTTCATTGGTTAAAGAGCGTCACTACCGATAACACAACATTAGCCATCATTTGCTCCCTTTCGGGTGTCATGATAGGCTTGTGTCATATATAGAAATTGTTACAAATAATTGTCATTAAAACATCTGCTGTGCATGATGTTTATTGGCTTTTGACTGCAGACAGCAGTGGCCTGTTAAACAAACAGTGGCTTGTTAAACCTCTCCTGATCTGTTTCCTAAGAAAATAAATTAATCATTAAATTAGTTTCTTGGGGGGTTTTTTCCCAATCAGAATCCACAAGTCGTGCACATTTCAGGGGTCCCATTTTTGATTACGTCTAAGGACACAGGTGCGAAAGTAATTGCCAACCATCTTTTCTTGACATAGTGACTTGACTTCTGTCAGTGGAAGCTGAATAAACTTAGTGTGACAGAAACCTTCAAGACGTGTTGCTTCTAAATTTCTCTGCTGGACGTCCATCATGCATGTAGGTTCAGATGAAATCAGCATACTGATATTTCAAGCCATCAATGATCACAATCTATTAAATATTTAGTAACCACAAAAGCAAATAGATGACTGTTTTGGCACTTATTAACCTAACTGAGTTTAGGTGCATAACACTAACGTGTTCATGCATTTTAGAACTTTACTTTTGTTCTTGTTACCAAAATATTTCGATATTTTTTGTAACTGTCTTTCTTTGGCTTCCAGCCTCCATGTATAAAGCGTACATGTTCCCACTGTGCATGGTTCCACTGCCTGTCAAGCAAGCGTAAGTGTGACTGTGTGTTTTTGTGTGTTTCTGGGTTCAGCCGGAGTTGTGCCACCTCTCATCCATCCCCAGCTGGAATCGGCTTCAGTGAGAGGAATGGGGAAACTATGTGTGACTTGTACCATCTCAAATTAGACTCTAACATGTATGTCCGGGTTATTGATGTTAAATTTATCGGTGAGGATTATTTTATTTTTTTACAGTTCACAGAAGCTGTCGGTCCTTAAAGGCTCAACCTAACTGTGCTTATTTTCTACAGATCGATCTTCTCATTTGAGTTGGCTAAAACATGAGTTTGCTAACTCTGTATAAATGACTTGTAGTGCAAAAATCCATTGGTCCTGGTAGACATTTGATAAAGTGTGCTTCGGCTTCACTGACTCCCGCTCTTTCTCAGACTTTCTCTCACTCCGATCACTCACTGCCCATGTTTGTCCCCTCATCTTTGCACCATAAAACAAGTGGGGGGGGGGGGGGGGGGGTGTTAGTGCTCCCCCTCCCCCTCCCCCCCCCCCCCCCCCCCCCCCCGCTCTTTTCCCCCCCCCACCGCAAAAAAAAAGGGGGGGGGGGGGGGGGGGGGGGGGTTATCAGGCTTCCCCAGCCCAGCCCAGCCCTCCTACCTGACCGCTGCCAGCAGGGAGCGGCTGGTCTGCGCCTGAATATCTACGACCACAACAGCAGTCAGGGAATGAGGAAATCAAACTAGCAGAGCCAGAGCACACTGGGCTGCATGTGTATTCATGGCCTGTGTGTCTTTTGTGAGTGAGTACGCACACGCTCAGGAGCCCGCCATTTCTGCAACATCCGGCTATAAATCGATTGTGACACTCAAACTGAATTTATGAGCCAATCTGCTTGCGACAGGCATGTTTGATTTGAAAAGGGAAAGGAGGATGGAATAAAAAAAAATAAAAAAAAACCTGTAATAGTGAACGAGCACTTCTGCTTTGGCTTGTAGGGCTGGATAGCTGTGAGAGAAGTTCATCGAGATCTAACCAGAGAAAAAGGGTGCCTGTTGCTCACAGTATTGTAAACAAGTATTTTCAATGATATTCTGCAGTATCAGGGTCTACTCGCCTCTCTCAAATTCTGAAAACAGTCGCATTCTACATGTATTCAGCCTTTTTGCTCAGTAAAACGAACAGACATTCAAGAGCTTGCAGCCATGTGGTCCCGGCAGCGGGCTGCTAGGAACCACTGCACTTCACTGTGTGTTATGTCTAGCGTTATCCATCTGAGTTTATATTGTTTTTGTCCATGAGCCATCGCCCCTCAGCACGCACTCGCACAGGGGCAGCTGCCCTGCTAGTCGGTGGGAGCAGGTGTTTGTGAATCTCGAGGGGTTTGGGGCTTTGCCTTGTCTTTTTTTTTTTTTTTTTTTTTTTTACCGCTTTTGGGTGTAGTAGAGAGATGGTGAAATTCCCACTGTGAAAGTCTGCTTCTTGCTCTGGCCTGTTTCCGCAAGACACCTAGACACGCACACATACCAACACACCAAACCACACATGCTGAAAAAGATTTTTTGGAGCCTTTTTTAAGCTATATATACACATATATATATGTAAAATGTATATATTTATGTATATATTTAGATTTTGGTTAGTGTTGAAACAAGCATGAGTGCACCCCAATGGAGTTATTTCTGTTGAGCCCTGTGCTAAATATTGTAGTTCCTGCTCGAAGGGCCCGTCTTGATTAATGTCATTTCTGTTCGTGTGTCCCTCAGAGACTGCCACTTCAGATGGGAATCTATATTTGAGGGTAGTGCGGTGGATGGGGGTGAGGTGGGGATGCAGGTGGTTGGAGGGAGTAGGGGGAGGATGTGAGACCCTGGAGGGGAGGGGTTGTAAATATAGCTCCTGGTGTGAGTCTGGGCCCCCTGGCTAGCTGCTCCCCACAGGAAAGCAAGAGCCCTCAAGAGACTGCACGCAGAGCTCATACTTGTGTTTTTCTACAGAGCATGTATTTTCTGCAGTATGTGCACACAGCGCGTTTTCATATTTTCCACGTTCATGTACGCTGATAGGTGTTAAACACCATGAACATTTTGTATTTCAGGAATGGGCACGAGGGTTTCCTCCCCTTATCTGAAGATAAAGAGCCAACGGTTGGGAACATTTGCCTATTTCCCTCTCTGTCTGATAAACCATCCAGTCTTTGAGTGAATGGAAGATGGAAGAAAGGTTTTACGACAGGGTCTACACAACCACAGAACAACAAACCTTTGTACCGGCGAAGGGATGTTGGATGGATTTGAAAATTTGAATTTCAGAGATATGGTAAACATGGGAGAGTGAAGGACTCCTTCAGTGCAAACGTTTGTAGGGACTTAAGTAATCGTCCAACAACTTTACAGCAAGTTTCAATATGATGCTCAAACAAAACGGAACACAGGCATGTAATAAAAACAGCACACTTTATTTGCTAGGCAGTATAGAAAAGTATAAAAACATCAAAACTAGGGATGTATAAATGCTTTTATAAAAAAAAGGTTGTCGCTCCAAAGCTAGTATTAAAAAATGTATTAAATTGTAAAAAAAGAGATTGTCTGCTAAGTGTTTGACATGAGAGATTGCAGTATTTTGAGAAAATAGAATGCAGATGGAGTATCCTTTACAAAACAATACAAAACTATTTGAAAAAATACACAAGTTTAACTGGGCTTTTGTCTGTAGTATAAAATAAAAATATCAGTGTTTGTTACTATTACTTTTTTTTCGGGAAAATATAAAATTCAGACGCAGCTTGGTTTTACTGGGTGGGGCTCACAGTGTCAAACATTGACGCTCTTTTCAGATTTGAATGTAAAAATAGTGTAGTCTTTCACCCTCCCCCACCTTCCAAACGTATATACTCATATTCAGACAGCAATTATCATTTGTTCATTGAATGCTTCCCAATACAGGAAATAAAACAGACATTTGAAATGAAAACTCATTTTTGATGAAAACAGAGCTGGCATTGTGGTAATCAGGTAATACTACTGTGACTGGTGCCATTCCAAAGTTGAGTAATGAAAATAGAACAGACATAGCAGTTCCTATGAGTGTTTACACGAGGCGGCACAGACATAAACCTTTGAAATTCTCAGTAGACCCATACAGCCTTTAAACAGGAAAAAAGAGGAAAGTGAAATAGGTTCACGAGTGATATCAGATGTCAGTTTTGAAATCACTCTCATGCCTTTGGATACGTAATAATGCTAACAGGGCTTAAATACTTAAAATGACAACACTGCTCCATTGGCCAATTGTAAAACAACAATGAGAAAGAAAAAAAAAAAAACACAAAAAAAACAAAACAAATAAATTAATCAACTTGTTCTTTATATTAATATCAAAATTTGTAACTAATAATACAGCCCAATGCAAACATAGTCACCGTTTCCCATTTATAATACAACAAGGAATAATACACAGTTAAGACCAAAAGAGATAGGATGCACATTTATAAAAACCCCAAATCAAGTTCTATTTTCAAAGGACTGAAATTCTTGTTAAAAAGTTTAGTCTTTGGTTGGTTGAAATCCAACAAGTTTGAGTGTAAAAACACCAGTGGCATAAAGCCTCTCCCAACTGTTGTACCACAACAAATATGAAACCCGCGCCGCCTTGCCCAGCGAGGGAGTGTGGACCAGTCCAGATGGACCCTGCTACATCACCAGCGTCCTCGTGGAGAAAGTGTTGATGTATTTGTGGCTTTGCTCGGAGGCCAAAGTGTGCTCCTCTGTCTTCCCGCAGGTCACCTGCTCCCAGGAACTGAGCTGCTGCTGAGAAAAACAGAGGGGGGGGGGGGCGATGAGGTTTCATGGTTCGCATGCAGCGCTGACTATTGGATTCATTCATTTATGCAAATCCGTGCACGCCGGCGTGCGCACACCTGTAGTGGGCTGTTCATGCCTCTGTGAGGGAGGTGGTAGGCTTTGTGGCCGTCCTCGCTCAGGAGTGAACTGGTGAGCAGGTCCTGGGTGAAAAAAGGAAAGCGTGTTTTAACTTTAAGCTGCACTGGAAGCAGCGGCATTGAGGTTCGTTTAATCAGAGCTATCCCACACGGGTGAGCTGATGTGGGAACTCACAGGCACTTCTTGCGCCGGGCCGTTGGGGGAGAAGAGCTGCGTGTTGAGTTCTTGTGCTTCCCACTGCACACATGGACTCCTCTCACAGGGAGACTCCACCTGGGGGCCGAGGCAGCTCACGGTCAACCACTGTGCACCAGTATTTTAACATCCAGATAAAGTGTGCACGCTCATGTTGTGTGGCAAATACCTCTTGTTTGATCTTTTTAAGAGGAGGCTGCTCAATGGCGCATTCCATTGGTTCCTGCTTTATGGACTCGATCATCTGCTGCTCCAAAGACGCAGTCTGGAAAAGGCACAACTCTCCAGGTGAGTTCCAAAGAAACCTTAGCGTGCACGACAGTAGCTCCCACAACAAACTCTGCCTTTGTTTCTCTTCTCTTACCAGAAGTTTCACAGGGCCGTACTTGGCCTCCTGCAGGGCCAGAGGTGACCTGAACGGAGTGGGTGTGCGAGGAGTGGACTCCAGGATGGACCGACGAATGTTAGGGGTTCGGAATCTTAGAGAGAGAGACAAAAAAGAGAGAGATGCTTAGAAAAGCTTGCAAACAACAGATCAGAGGAATAAATATGGGAAGAAAAGCCACTTACATCTCGTTCTCTTTGTGCGGCCTGGCAGAGTGATCCATAAGAGGCCTGGAGTCCACGGGCGAGCTCATTCGTAAACTGTCGGCGGAGTGTTCTGAACTCATCGATTGGCTGAGAAACTGCAAAGCAACGGAAAGGAAAGCAATCAATCAAGTAAGCCTGGCAGAGGAAGTCTCATAGATCATGTCGGTGTGGGGGGGGGGGGGACGTACAAATGATGAGGAAAAGACTAAAAAGAGCAGTGGTGCCTCAGGAGGTGAAGGATCGGAGAATCATGGGGTCTGAGTGATTGGCTGGTGATGCCTTCAGGAGAGAGGCCGGTGACTAAATGGATTCTAATAACACTCCTCTATCTCAGCTACCTGTGAGGGTGAAAAGGGTCTGACTGCTGTAGGCGTGGGGGCTGAGCGGACGAAAGCAAGCTGTGCTCCTTGAGCATCTCCTGAGCTCTGACTGGGACAGACCCAGCCTGTTTTCAGAATGCTGCGATCCACAGAGCGGCCGCTAACGGCCTCGCCCTCTAAGGACAGGCTCTGAGAAAAGGGCAGTCAAATATGGGTCAAGGCCCACTGGTGGAGATAGGTTTTTAGCCATTTGTTTCCCCGGGATGCAGCTTGCACAAAACATTTTATTTAATTTTATTACAGCTCAGGAACTTACTGAATCTATGACAGCTTCCATGAACTCTGGGATGGTATTTGAGAAGGCTGGACTGCTGTGATGGACGCTGCTGCTGCTGCTGAGGGCGCGGGCCGCTGAGGCGCTCTCCTCCGGGAGGCAGCTCTGGTCCAGGGGCAGGGCCGGGGCGGGTGCCTGGTGGTGAGGTAAGGACATGCCCGTACCATCTGAGCCGGCGATCAAAGGGCTCTGACTGGTCCAGTTTGAATAGGGCAAAGTCATCTAGGGTGAGAAAGAAGGGGAGGGTGAGAGCGGGGAAACGCCGGTCAAACGCAAGCACGAGCAGGGACAACAGACAACATGTAAACATTCAACAAAGAGAAGAAGAAGGAGGATAAAGGGAACTTTACCATAAAGAACACCAGAAGTGTTGAGTAGAGAAGGGTTGCACAAGGGTCACACACTAAAACACACACACACACACACTCACACTCACACACACAGAAATGGTGATATGGTCCTGTTTCATCACTTTTGCAGAAACAGACCCCCCAGATGTTTCCTCCTCCTTATTCACACAGACACACACGTCCAACTACTGTCCTGACAGCCAGGGTCAAAGACACTTGCACATAAATTTGGCTGCCACAGTTTCACAGGTCGGGGCCAGACATCTCACTCACTGGTAGTGATGGTTGGCCTTTCAGCTCGTTTTCTGTTGACATGAGCAGCAGCTCGATCTCTTTCACTCTCTGCTCCTTCTCAGGGTCTTCCTCATTATAGTGTCTCTGAAACGGGGGAAGGGGTGTTCCAGGTCAGCACATTGTTGTCCTGACATGACTCTAACAGAATAGAGGGATTTTTTTAAAAACGTCTTACTTGTATAGCAGCTGTACCGTGCTGGGGAATGTTCAAGATGTTCAGATGCAGGGACATTGGAAAGGGCACCTGGAGAGACAGTGAGATATTAGTCCACCGTTGCGAGCGGATCTGCAGAGGGAGCTGGATGGTGACCGAGTTTGAAAGCACTCACTCTGTGTGTGTCAGACATGTACGGGTAGTTGAGAGGAGACAGCTGTGCGTGGCTGGGTGAGTGGTGAGAAAAACTCAAGATGTTATTGGTGGGCTTGACGTAGCCATGGCCGACAGAGAGGGAAGAGCTGCCGTTCTTTGAGGAGGTCTGGAGGTAGCCCTCCTGTTCCACCTTCCGCCTCATAGTGGAGTTCCAGTGGTTCTTTATGGCGTTGTCAGTCCTGCAAGTAACAAGAGACAGAAATTAGCTAAAGAGATTATTTGTAATTTAGGGCACTCGTGATACTCTGATGATGCCCCCCCCCCAGCAGTGCTCAGCAGCTTTATCAATACAGACAGAGAAAGTCTCAGTCACACACACAAGCGCATGCATGCCGTTGATAAGGTTATCAGAACAAAGCAAATACAATAATCTTAAAGTTATCTCTTGCTCTCCTGTCATTTTTTTCTCTCTGGACCATCCTGCTTTGCGCTCTTTCAACATCCCCAATTTTTCTCACTCAGAGTTCAACCTTTCACGAGTGTCCTTCCCCTCTATTTCACCCTTTTAACCACAACGTTGCGCAGCTAACCAGCAAAGGTTCAGTGATTCATTTAGCCTGTCTGTTCTTTCCCTCCCTTGCCGTCTTAGACATCAGCCTCACCTGCCGGGCAGCAGCTTGGCGATTTCAGCCCAGCGGTTTCCCAGCTTCTCGTGAGCCTGGTAGATGATCCTGTCCTCCTCCTCGGTCCATGAAGTCTTCTTAACCTCTGGGTTGAGGTGGTTGTGCCAGCGCTCCCGGCACTGCTTGCCAATCCGTCCCTTCAGGTGTTTGGCGATGACTGACCAGCGCTTGGCTCCGTACTTCTGGACCAGCTCAATCACCTGGAGTGAACAGGTGAAGGGGGAGTGTTGAAAAGGGAGAGAAGTAAATAGTAAAAGAGGGGTGTGAGGAAAGGGGAGAGAAGGAGTAATAAAGGAAGGACAGGAGAGAAGTAGAAGGGTATAAAGAAATGACAGGCAATTGGGAAGAAGAAAAGACACAACAAAAAGAAAAGAAAAGTGAAGAAATTGCTGGAATAATACAGATTTCATTCAGTTTATCCTCTGACTTTTTCTCTTCATTTTTCTACTAGTGGGATTGATAGCGAACACCTGCTTGTGAGCAGAGAGGGAGTTTCCAGAGGAACGTTAGCCACTCTGCTAATCATTAAAGTGGCATCTGGATGGAAATATAACTCCTTTGGAAAAGCTCAAGAAATATTCGACTGGTTGTAAGAAACAAAACATGCTAGAAGTTGCGTAACAGCAGCTAAAAATGTGCAACGGCAGACGAGGAATTGCTCCAGAGTGGTTGCTTTAATCACACAGCAACATAAGGTAATTGTTTTTTCACCTTACTGCCTCTTTCCTGTGAGTGGAAACTGACTGTGTTACCTTAAATAGGTTCCTACACTAGCAATGCTGTAGTAGTACTAAAGGCCATCTTTATTTTGTTCTTCAGATAGAGGTGATTTAATGTTTACATTGTTATTACCATCCTATTAGGGAATTTGGAGTTGCTTCTAAAGTGTTTTGTTTCCTTACCCTTTGGTCCTCCTCTTTGGTCCAAGGCCCCTTAATGAGCTCTGGGTTGAGAACTTTCTGCCACCTGTGCTGGCACTGCACATCTGTACGATTCTATTTGGTTGAGAGAGCAAAAACACATAGCAAAATGAAATTGTGAGAAGTTCTTTGCAAGTAGATATCAAAATATCTGCATAATAAGCACCCAGGAACTCGCCATAAAACCTCAGAGAGGGCACAACACTGTTCACTTCTATTGGAAGCCATATAACCAGGGACCTACTTACAGTTAACAGGCTGGCAATGAGTTTCCAGTCTTCTGAACCATGAAGCTCCACAAGTTTCTTTAGCTTCTCGTCCTGAAAAAAAAGACAATGTGTTGGTCACTGCAGTTAACAACAGCCCAAGCAAATTTGAGAATAGTGGAAAAAAGAATCAGGCAAATAAAGACATATAAACATATTTTATTGAGAACAGCTGGGATTTGTATAATTCGGACAGGTGCTCGTCTGTGTACCTCTTCTCGAGTCCAGCGTGTTTTGCCAAGGTGACGTTTTCCTGTCTTGACTACTGATCCATCATAATCATGCTCATACATCTCAGTCTCCTCGTCATCTTCCTCACTACTGTAAACACTGCAGACAAACAGAGAGAGAGCACATTAAATCTATTTGGAAAAACAACATGGGACAGATATTAAACAGGGAAATAATTAAACAAAAAGTGTCCATTTGTCACACCACTTAATCATATCTTCAAACCTGCTCTTTAACTCATCGGGTGACAAAACAGACAGAGAACCAGTCATTCTTGAAGGTTTGGGTGCAGGCTTCTAGCCAAGACACCCACAAGCAGAGTCAGAAAGAAAGGCAGAGAAGTAGAGGAAAAGCAATTGAAGGGAGGGAGGGAGGGAGGGAGGGAGAGAGAAGGATGAACAGGTTCCAGTGTTTTTGGTTTCCACAGATACTGGGATTGGCACATGCATCATAATTTTGTGACCCTGGCGTGTTCAGACCTGCAGTGGCATTGTACAGCCCAGCCATGCATGCATGCATACACACACGCACACACACACACACACTACGTAGCTGGTTAACCAATCAGAATGTGGAGCACAAATATGGAAACCAGGTACAGCACAACAGGTGAAAAGTAGCTCCACTGTTTAAGTGAGTTATTTACTGTGCACCATCTTGCTTATAAAAATGTCGGACTACTGATAATCAAGATCTGTGCAAATACGTAAATACCCTGATTATTTCAAGCATTTTGGATGTCTATAACTTAGCATACTATTTCAGAAGCATAAGGATTTCAGAACACAATGAAAAAAAACGAGTGTACACCCACTTAAAAAAATACAACAAACAACAACCCTAATATCAATCAACAGGTTTATCAGATAAATGTCTAATGATCACAGCACTTGTCCCCTTACAATAATGAAGATGTTTGGGTTACAATTGTGCCTCCGTGGTAATTTCTTCAGATTATCTGTGTGACACCAGAAAACGAGCCAATAACCCGCACTGGAAACCATCAAAACCCCACTAAGAACTTCACAAGCTGGCTTGTTGGTGAAGATGTTTTTCAGAAAAAAAAAGTTGTGGCAATCGAGGAAAAACAAAAGAAAAAATATGACGGTAAGATAATTAAAATAAGGTTGTTTTCTGACGATGTGAGTCTACTAGCAACATTTTAAAAAAAAGTAAAAAAGAAGGAAACAAACCAGCAGTTTTTACTAGAGAGAAGTGCAGCCACTGCAGAGGAGGCTGTGAAAGCGCACTTTCCAAAATAACAGGGAGCGCTCGTCTATTCAGAGATGAGACACTGGAAGTTTTAAAAAAGGTGGGTTTAAAACTACCTTCATGCCCGCTAGATTGTGCTTTACGTTATAACATGCTAAAACGAACGCTTTCCTCTGTCACCGTGAGTTATTGTCATCAGAACTTAACGTGAAAAAATCTGAACATTTTCAAAGTCCTTCCTGAGGTACATTTAACTATCCGGAACGGCTCAAAGTTCTTAAATACATCGTTATTTTGTATGTCTTTGAGTTATTTAGTGTTTAGTGTTCTTTTTCGCGTCCGTCTTGCTCACAGCGTGGCGTTAATGCGCGCGCGTGAGCGTGAGTCTCTCAATGACAGCAGCGCGAGCGGCGCACATGCCAGATGACCACCACCTGTCATTGGCGCGAGCGAAACAAACACACCACCAGTCAGCGGTAACTGCCAACAAAACGGCTTACATGTGAAACAACAGCACAAAACGCACATTATGGAGAACAAAAAAAACCCAAAACACATTCTAAAAGAGCTCCACAGCCACTCAGTCTCATGCATAATCAGAAACAGCAGACAAGAGAATAAAATAAGTACACACTGCTAAATGAAAAAAAAGTTGAAAGTAATTGGTATAAGTGTACCTGTTTCTCGGCCGCCGAGTCATGTTATAGTCTGGACAGCGGCTTGCAAGCGGTGGCGCCGAGCGTGTACTTTCGCTATCTGCGATGAGTTTCTTCTCCTGGCGAGGAGGCAGGTTGACATTAATTTAAACTACAGCAGCTCTAAGTGTGCTCCTCCCTCCCTTCGCATCCCGGTCAGTTTGGCGCTCCTCATCTATTCCACTCGACTGCGCATGTTCCGAAAGAGTATACTTCAGGTACAGTCCGATTTTTCTTCATTTCACTAGAAACACCGGTATTTCAAGCACATTTATGTGAGCATCAGAAAACTTAAATGTATGTTTACCAGAACAGTTTGAGTTATATTCAAACTATTACAGTACAGTTTGACATAATTTGATTCACAGAGCGAACTTGATTTAACTCTTTAGGCAGGATATCAATATCCATACGAGTTGGCTGTAGTGTATTTTGAAAGTGAAAGTATGTAGTCATGTGAATGTTTATGGGCTAATGGAGGTGGATCTAGTAAATTGTAATGTCTCTTAATCCTTTCTCGTGTAAAAAAAGAAAAAAGTATGATGGTGAAAGTTGTTTGCAATATTTACGAGGTTCAAGTGAAGTACTCAACCCACACTATAAGGTCGCCTCATCTAGGCGCTCTCATCGTAGTATTCCGCGCTAAAAGCTTTGGCACAACCAATGATTAACTTTTTTCTTTTTTTCCAATTCATTTTTAGTTAACAGGGCCGTACAAATGTATCTGAGCGAGATTGTGAAGAAGAACAGGTTAGCACATGAGGAAAGTGAAGTGACAATACTCGCAGTGCCGGGCCACCTGTTCGTGGATTACCCACTGGTGTTGCAGATGTTTCCCTCAGATAAAACTCGCAACAAAACCTTGCCTTATCGTTCCGCCACAAAGCGAGCTTTGTGCTCGCCTACATAAACATAGTTAAAGAAATCCAGGAGCTATAAACTTATTTGTGGGCATTTATTGCGCATATAACTCATAGCTGAACTGCCTTCAAAGCGCTCACGAGCGCCTTTGTGCTCCCTATATTGTTCCTAAAGTTTCCTTTTGAGTTATTGTTAACCATTGCAAATAGTCCACTTAATTATTTCTTGGAAAGATGACTGATAAAAATACTTTGTGCATAACTTTCACCAAACTTGTCAACATTCTTTTTTTTTCTTTTTTTAACTGCTCGTTGTTTCTTTTGACTAGTTTGTTTTGGTTGAACTGTCTTAACTCTCTGTGCCAGGGTTGTTCTTGCTCAGCCATTCATTGTAGGAACAAGGAGCAGGGGGGAGTTAATGCTTTATTTGTATAAATGTGTCTTCTTATTGTATTAGTTCCTCCATACGCGACCGTATTGTCCTGGTCACTTGTAATTACCATCACCCCAGGGCTCTCTATTGTCCAAGGCTAGTCTTCATAATAGTGTGCTGATAAAGGGTTATACACATGCACATGTTGTTAGAGCCTAAAAAATGTCACTATTTGATGGAGGAGTACAGTGCATTTATTGAGGGGTTACACATGTGGTGAATGAAGTTTAAGATGATAAGATTTAAAGCTTGATTGTCATGTATAATTATAATTACAGGGCAGTAACATGACATATCAGATGGTTTCCTGGATGCAGTCACTTGCAGGCTTAATTCCTACACACACCTGTGTACACAAGCATTGTTCCAGTCACTTTTTGCCTCGAGGAGGTGGTATTTTTGATCTATTCAAATTCTTAATTACATAGCAGCCATCCTGCAAGATTGCAATTCAAGATGCCCACACGGGGAAAGTGGGTCACTAAAACAGATCAAGCTTAAGAAATTATCTAAAACACCACTGAAAACCCTATGTGAACGTAGTGTCTGCATCACATCCCAGCTTGCTCTAGTCATGGCTGTTTGCTGCACAAGCCCCAAAGTTTACTGAGCATTAGTTTTTTTTTCCCTCGAGGGCAAGTTTTTAAAACTACATCTTGTTATCTGAAACCAAATTGAGAGAAGGGAGCCAGGATATGCAAATTCTCCCATGGTCGGTCCAACATGAAGCCTGGGACCCTTTGACTCTTTAGCTGAGGACATTTGCATGGGCGCGATTGGACAGGTTTAGGCCAGGTATTGTGATGGCTGTTCCCTTTGCAAAGCACTGTATGCACAGGTTGGTTCATTTGAATAATTTTAATGATTGCTCTTAGGCATGAGGTATCATCCCACCAGGCTTTCAAATTTGGAGTTGAGATATGCCATTGTTGATAGTTTGTGTATGTCATGTGTGTAAAGGTGTACACTAAGGCAGAGCTGATCCCAAGTCAAACAGGTAGTTGAATGTGATTCTGTATGGTTTTGTGGTTTAGACCCTGGGCTGAAATGTTTAGAAATGTATACATAAACATATCTTGTTATTCTAGAATATTGTAGTTCAGCTGTATATAAAACCTGTAATATTGTTGTTTTTTGCAACAAAATCTACTACAAAAAAAAAACTACAATACATAACAAATATGAAGAAAGTTTTGATGATTCAGCTTTGTTTGTGTTAATTCTACCACTTTCCACTCTAATCACCTGATCATTTTTTGGACTTCACTGTTTCTTCTGCAAGTTTTACATTTTCCCTGGTGGGATGAGTTCCTGTAAAAGACTTCCCAAAGTGCCTCATGTCTTTAGCGAATTATGTAAAACATTACCTCATCTTCACCGCCAGCTCTAAGGATGGACTTCACCCTGCACCCACATGTGCAAATTCTTTGTCCTTTGCAATCATTTCAGGATTACTGCTCTCACATACTGTCTATATGTTGTTTTACACAGATCTGCCACCCCCAGCTTTCAGTTAATTCCACAATCATGATTACGTATACCGGTACATCCTAAAACTGCATACAATCGAAGAAAAGAGTAAATTAGTAAATATAAAGAGGTAAAGTATATGTTTTTGTCATCATATAAATTCATTTACACATTGTTTTTAAACAAAGCAGAGCTCCACTCCACTGATCCTTTCATTCTTCTAGCAATCTGTCCATCCATCTGTTTAATCCAACTAATTATCTCAACACTGTTTCTCACAGAAATCTCTTGCCTACAACTGATTCATTGATGAGGCTTTCTGTGAGCTCTGTGGCTACATCTGCAACACAGATTTGACCAGAGAACGCTCAAAAGCCATTCAAAGGAAATAAATATTCAGATCCTGTGTGAAGGTGTGAAAAATCGCATCTTGGCCTCGTTGCCGCGCTAGTGTGTGTTTTTCATTGAAGGTTTTTGTTTGTCTCGAATTTGTGGGTTCAGCTACACTAAACAGAAAAGTGAGGAATAGCTGCTAATAGCATTGTAATTTCAGCAGAGATACAATCTATATACACTTAGCAAGACATAAAATGGAAGGGAAGGAAGGAAGAGTTCTCCCTCTGTCACCTGTGTGACCCTGTGAAGTGAGCAGGTTTGTGCCAGTTTGTTTGAATGCATGTGTTCCATGATGTGCAGTTGTTTATTTTGACATGTAGATGTGCAACTTCAAAATACAGGAAGTGGAATTTAAGGGGGGGAAACCTCCACCCACTTATCGGCTCACACACACACACACACACACACACACACACACACACACACACACAC
>CAJRST010012224.1:4951024-4967706 GCA_907169785.1 Menidia menidia | reverse complement strand
ACACACACACACACACACACACACACACACACACACACACACACACAAACACCAAACCAAACATAAACTGTGCATAAAATAATAAACACAGAAATCTGCACCGTCTCCTTAGATGGATATCCCCCCTTCTGAATTTTACCATCAACTGATGTTTTTTTAGTAAAAACTGCCATTTGCAATATGAGCCGTCTTCTATGAGAAGGTCTTAAAAATGACCTAAGCAGAATTCTTCTTTTCTTCACTGTGCTCTATTTTTAGCTTAGGGAGACACACCAAACCTCATATTTCATTTCACAGTGCAGATGTGCATCTCACCTGCTTCACTGGCAGTATCAGATTATTGTCTGACATTTTCATCATCCTTTTCATTCATCACCATCTGCAAGCTTCTTTAAAAGAAGACAATGCCACGTATCAAAATACGCATATGCATCTTCACAGGTATCTGTGACTTTAGAGAGCATGATGCAGACCAAGTCATAGAGAAACAAATGCAAGCAAGTGCTTGTAATCGCTCTCTTTTTCCCCCCATTGTGGTTGACAGGCTATAAGTTTCTTCTGGTGCAATGATAGTTGGAAAATATTATGTCACTTTGGGGTGTGTGTTTGGTGTAGTGTGGTCTCTAAAGAGCACAACCTTTGACTAAATGGGTGAGACTTTCACACCCAAAAATCATAGAAGGGAATGATTAAATATGGAAATGTGTTGCATACAAGAGAAAACTCTCATGTTGTTTTTGTGCAATGGTTAGGATATTTATTTATTAAGATTGAGCGCTACTCAAAATCATCAGCTATAATGTTATGCTTCTAGATTTTCTAAATAGTACTTCTGATCTTGAGTCATAAGAGGTTGACCAGAAACAAGATACTGTAGTTAGACCGTCCAATGGCCATCACACTAGTTTCGCTCTAATTTTTTTCTATTGTTCCCCAAGTTATGGTGATATCTATCAAGACCTTTCATTACATATGGGCATTTTTCTAAATCATATTGTCCATTTGTGCAAACCTAGATATGTCTCCTCATGGTTGGACATGTAAAAAAAAAAATGTTGAACTACTACTTATTTGGTGAGTGAACTTCATCAAGTGCATGGAACCATAAAGCTGGTTGCCTGGCTGAGAGATGCCTAAATATTTATTATCTTTTTTCACGTGAGTGGCTGCAGGTTTGCTTCTGTTCATATTTTTGTCATGTAACATCTTTTGCCAGAAGCTTCCTTTAGAACGGCAACACTCACTATGATCTTTATTCTGAGTGTTCCTGATAAGGTTTGCATCATATCCTGCTACTCTCTGGACAATTCATTTCTCTAGTTTCACTCTACGCAACGTGTACTTTTTGGTTGGTCGATGATTCAGGTCTGCAGGCATACACTCAGCGTGTCACTCTCCAGAAGCACATGGCTACGCAGGCTAGTTGGAGAACTCCAGATTACTGTGGGCATAGTTATGACAGGAAATTACGTCATCTTAAAAATAAAAACAATATAAACAGTCAAAGTTTTAATTTTTTTTCTCTTCTGTTATAATAAATGTATTCTTACATGCTAAAAAAGACCTAAACAAATTGTCATTAAATGCTGTTTTGCATCTGTTTTTATTTAGCTATTTGGGGCTCTGTGAGTTCAAACCCAACCCTCCTCCCTCCTGTTTGTAGCCCGACCAGCAGCAGCCGCGATGGTAGCCGGTTGTTGGTACACAAGTATGTGAGAAGAATAAAATTTACGCCGGGGCCGACAGAGTGGATACATAAGCAAAAATGTCTCGACACAGAAATGTTCGAGGTTACAACTACGATGAAGGTAGATATCTTTATCTGTTACTTGGCACCAGTTTAAATGTAGCAGTAAGGCCTTAGTGCTAAACTCAGTAGCCGTTGAGCCTAAATTCACATTAGTTGACTGTAGTGCTAGTAGCTAACGCTAGCTAGTTTAGCATGCCAGCTAACGTTGCTGTCGTGTTACTTGGCACCAACCACAAAATGCGTTACTCTGTAATTCACATGTTTATATATGTATACAGACACTTTGACTTGTTTCTATTTAAATACCAATCAACGACAAGATACATTAACCGCTTACAGTGTAGTTAACGTTATTAGCACTGCTATGTAACAGCTGCTTTGTCGTAAATGGCATGAACTCGGAGTTAATGTTTGTTAAAAATGTACTAATACAAAATGTAAACATACAGTTACCGACCGCCGTCCTGATAAATAACCTGACTCCCAGTTTCTAATGTGCTGTGCAGATTGAAATGGCTGACGAGGCTAAGTGACAGCTGTCACAAAGCATAATACAAAGCACATTTGAACCTTTTTCCCCCTTTTATCTAGACTTTGAAGATGATGACATGTATGGACAGTCTGTGGACGACGACTACTGTATATCACCAGCAACAGGTTGGTTTTACAAAATCCTCAGCTTTATAACTGAAAGGTGTAGTGGGAAATAGTGCACAGTCTATGTTTTAATAGAGGGCATCATTTGAGATTATTTGTTAAACTTTAGTTAATGGCAAGGAATTAATGTGAAACCTGCCATAAGTATTGGAATTTATTAGAGAGATTAAGACAGTCTTGATCAGTTGACCACTACAAGTTGTATTGTGTGATACACTGATCAGCCATTACATTGAAACTCCTGTGGACCATGTGGCTCATGAACATAAGAGCTCAGGATGTGTTGTGGCCTTGCAGCATATATTTTTAAATCCAGGGTGGGGCCCGGCACGATTTGGCTAATTTTGACCCATCCTGCTTAATCAGATTGGTCTTTTGGAGTTTAGATGCAGTTCTCCCACATTTGTTTGGCTTTTCCATTTCAGAGAAAGGTTTTCAATGCACCAAGATATTTGTTCACTTTGTTCTTAATGTTTTCTTTTTAATTGTGGTGTAACATTTCAAATATTAGAAATTAGTTGCCATGAAACCAATGGAACAATCAAGTTGTGATGTTTCTTTTTCTATTTTAAGCAAATCAGTTCATCTACTCGCGTCAAGAGAGGCAAACACCAAGGGAGGTACCTTTAGAGGAGGAAGAATTTGAAGATGAGGATGTTCCTATGTCCCCTATTACTAATCACAATCTTGACCCACTTGATCAAGGTAGTATTATTAATGTAATACAGCAACACCCTATTAACTAGTATTTTGACTTTGATTTTAAGAATGTGTTTTTTAAATACACTTGTAATCTTTAATGTGTTGCTCTGTATTGATTATTTTTTCTGTTTCTATGTTTTACTGTGTCATGCTCTTTAGCCAAGCTGTATTCCTGCCTTGATCATATGCGGACTGTGCTGGGAGATGCTGTGCCAGACTCTGTCCTGACCCAGGCAGCCATAACACATGGGTTTGACCCACAGAAGGCACTGGATGCAGTACTTTCTGGAGACACTAAAACAGCCCCAGCTGCCAAAATTGCAGTTGAAGTGATTGCTTCAGTACCTAAAGTTAGTCAGGAGAAGGCCCCGCTCCCGCAGAGAACCAAGCAGGAGGTCGTGAGTGAAAAAGGTACACCTAAAGTGCATTAAAATATTATCATTTAGGTAGTTTTTTTTAAGTGTCAATGTATGACTACTCCCCTGTTGGAAAAGACTGGCAAAACATTTTATGGATTTTCAAAAGCAAATTTTCCAAAAGCAAAATAATGTAAGTTTTGCACTATATCCGAATTAATTGGATCATTGGATTTGAGCGACTATTTGAATAATTGCATTTCAGCATCATTGATATCAGTTATTTGTCACTAGGCACAGATTGTGCTTTTCTTCATCTACTGTAGTCCTATAAGTTATTCATTGCTTTTTTCAGAAGAAAACTTATTTTCAAATCAAAAGGCTTTTAACATTGACCCAAGTGATGACACATTACCGTCATGTTTTAACAAAGTGCCTTCTACCTGTTTTCTTCCTTCTTATCTATGGTATGATTCATGTGACTTCTGCTTTGCGATCTTCTTGCCCCTCCTCCCGACAACTCCACTTGGCTTTCGTAAGGTAAGGAGCCTGCTTGTCTGCTTCTCACACAGACGATACATACACGGCACATCAATGTACTCAGCCATGTGTACAAGCACCAAGTGCGCTAAACCTACGGGACCTCTTATCCCAACATAATGCCGAACCGGTGCTTAGCAGCTGCGCAAAGCCAAATTTGTTCCAAGACAGTGCTCGTTTAGGCTTTAGCAATGGAAGCAGTCTGGCTCAGCTTATGTCTGAGCACCAGCAAAAGAGTAAAACGGGAGTAAGTGGTGTCGGGGAATGTTTGGGTGTTTCCTCGTTAAGCACTGTAACAACTGGATCCAGTTCACCCTTGTCAGCAACGTCCAATCAAAGTAGTCTGTCACTTGGAACACTGGCATCTTTAAATAAGCCCTCAGCAACGCAAACACCAGCTCCCTCTCCCCTTTCTTTTTCACTCAGTAATCTGTCGCTGAACAGCTCTAAAGAGTCAACAGGAAGGTCTTCTCTGGTAGCTCCTCCTGGGTTTGGGAGTCTTAGCTCTGTTCTACACAACAATCAGCAGTCAGTGGTTGATCCTAAGAGAAGTCCGTCATTAGCTGATTTAATCCAGGAGCATTCAAGCCGCGGCGCAACTGCCGGTAAAACCGTGCTTTCTCCCATGAGTAATTTAGCCCAAGAAAAGATTCAGAGTGTGCCTGCACAAACACTCTCACTGTCTGAGCTTGCTTCACAACATCAGAACTCGAGTATTCACTCGCAACCACAAAGCACTGAAAGACCATCCAGCCTGCTGTCATTTGCCAACGTGGCTGACCTGTCAGCTCATTGCCTGGGTGGAGCAGTCTCACTGTCACAGCTAGCCGTAGCGCATCAATCCTCCAGTTCCTCAGCCACCCATCACCCAGCCTGCACTGGATCAGAAGAAAATGCACTGAAACAACCACCTGGCCTCTCCGAGCTGCTCTCTTTGTCACATTTGCCATCTGAACACAAAAAAAAAACCTCAACCACCTCAAATGGGTCACAGTGCACCATCACCTCGCTCCTTTCACCAGCAAAACCAGAGAGGGCTGATGTGTTGGCAGAAAATACTACAGAGGGAACGACTAAGCGCGAGCTCAACCACAAACCATTCCTCCAAATCTCCAGGCCGTCTAAACCGGGTCAGACCATTGATTTTAGTGCACTCATGGCAAACCCGCATCAGCTCGACTCTGACTTCCCTTCACCGTCGTCTCCAGCTTCTCCGGACTTTGGGCAGGATTTTTCTGTTTTTGCAAATCCGTCAGTGTTCGCAGTTACTTTGTCATTTCGGAACCACAAACAACAGAAGAGGAGGAAAAATGTATTGAGGGGAAAAATGAAAGGCCAGAGGACAGGAAGTGGTTACCGGGCTTTTCGTTGCATACCACAAGACAAATCCAAAGAGCAGCTTACCCAGCTTTTTCCAATTGTACCTTTCCGCTTTGATACACCTTCTCCTGATGATGTTGTTCGTGCGAATCAGAGGAAAGCTTTTACACGTTAGACCAACGGACAGCACATGCAGGCTGGTGCTAAATCAACTTGGTTAGGGTGAAAACCTTAAAAGGCCTTGATTCCAGCCCAAAGCCTTTAAAACTGTGCTACGGTCAGTGCAAATGGAGTAAAGAAACTCATTGGACCAACTCCACAATGGACTGACATTCTTCTGATGGCTGTTTGGAAATACTGTATATGATTTGTAATCTGTTTAGCAAGGCAAAAAACAAGTTTTATGTTACTTTTGAAACAGAACAATGAATTCAGGCCGGATCAAAACAATTACTCTGGCAGCTTGAATAATCAGAGCATTTATATTTGAAAAACTTTTAGATTTTTGTTGTTAGCTAGTTTTCCCCTCTGCATTTTAAAATTCTTATTTTTGTACACTTTAATGCCTGAAGGCTTTTTAATTTTTTTATGACTGCGAAGTGGGGAAAATTCAAGTTCTTCTCTTTTTTGTTTGTCGTTTGAGCTCCTTTAGCTCTGAAAGGAGGAAAAAAAGAGGTTGACTTTGTTTGCAGGTGTGCTGCAGCTATTGGAATATGGATCAGTTAACCATTGTACTGGTTTACTGCTGCTTGTGTTTGAGATCACGAGGTTGACTTTTTGGTTTAGAGGACACCTGGAGATTTTCCCATGAGAGAACAAGAACACACACACCCACAGAGAGACAAATGCGCATACAAGTACAAACTCACCAAAAAATGTGAATGCTTGGAAGTATTTGATATAAAAAAAGACTAATATGATGCGAGAGGCTGAACCAACAACTGACTTACATTTGGCATCTTCTCACACATTATGATGGACAAATTTCTCCGTTTTGAAATAAAGATTATTGAACTGATGTATTCTCAATGCTTTCATGTCTGGGTGTGTTTTTCAAATTGTGTCAGTGAGACATTGTTTGCATATTTTATACTTTTTAAAAAAGCCTATTCTTTGTAACAAGTTAAAATGATGCACAAATTATTATTGTTGCACACCTGACTGAATTGTTTATGTATGTGCAGTTATGAGCCAATACTGTAGATGAACTATTTGAATAACTTTTCAGTTATTTCACACTGCACTGTATGCGTGTTTTAGTTTGAAATGGTGAAACCCCTAATTCTGATGATATCTGGCATTTCTACCACCAGTGATTGCTGTGCGCTTTGAATGGTCAGTGTTGACATCATAGAAATGAATGATTAAAACTTGAAACAGAACACAAAGTGTCACATAGCTCTTTAGAAAAGACAATATACTAACACAAAGTTTTGTAAATGCACCTTTTATTCAGAAAACTGACAGCTCTTTTAACAATGTCTTAAAGAAAGTGGTACTTTTTGGTGTTGTGATACAGAAATGGAAAAGCTGACATTGTTGGCCTATTTATCAGACTGAAGATGGTACAACTAGGTTTTGTGTAAACTTTACTCAGGAGCAGATATCTGAGTGAACTGGACCTCAAGGGTGTCAAGCATACGCTAATTAACCTGTGGGAAAGTGATAGATACCGAAAGGCGCACAGTGTCAACAACAACATGCCAAACAGGTTTGGTATGGGACAGAAGTATTCCTTGGAGCACTATGTTTGGAAATAGTGAAGCCTCTTAGGGATGTTAAAGTCTGTTTAATGAGTAAAGCGAGGCTCCAGGGTTTTTAAGACGGCTCTCACTGGAAATCTAGAAACAAGTGGGTGTGTCCAGCTGTAATGCTGTCCTTCCTCTCTGAAGGCGAGTCGGTGTGTGGGTTTGAAAAGGAAGTTGCTCTCTTGGAGAAAATGTCACCCCAAGCACACGTCGATTGGGTGCAGCAGCCGATCATCTTACTTTGTGTGTGCCTCTCTTACACCACCTACGTGGAAAATCTGATCATGTCTCTCGACTTTCACAGCTCTGACAAAGGCTGTGACAGATCAGATCATTTTGTGTCTTCACAGGCTCTGCATTTCTGCAAGGCATACATGTTTCACAAACATTGGTTTGTTGTGAAGTGGTGCCAGTGCTGGAAAAATACCATCTCACCCCGGTCAAAAGGAAGCAGGTGCACTTAGACTTGCAGTCTATCAGTGCTTTTGCTTTATTGTGGTATTTTATGTAGAAGGAAAAAAGGCAAAGATGCAGTCATGGGTCTTGACTTTAGAAAGAAGGACTGCGTTAACTTTGTTAGAAATTCAAGAGGGTTGTGCATTGGTTGAAGTTATCTTAGACACTTGTAGAGTAAGCTTATAAGTTTATTTGACTACATGTTGAGCCATTTGGGCTCAAATCATTCATGACTTTTTGGTAAATGCCATGATGATTGAATACTTCAGTCCAACTTAAAGTCATAATGCTACCACACAGATTGTGATATTTGAGGCAAAATTCATGAGGCCGATATTAAGAGAAACTTATAGAACCATGAAGCCTTCGGTATAGAACAGGTTTTCTAATATCCCACCAGCTCTGGTCCGGAGAGCATACCGGGGGCTTTGGAAATCTGGTAAAAAAAAGCATCAAGGCCAGTGGAAAGTTTTGAGAGGTGACAAATAAAGGAGTTGTTGCCCCCCCTGAGCAATAAGAAGCAGAATCTTTGGCTTTTTCTCTGCTGATGTGCAGTTGGCCCACCACTGGAATCGTATGATGTCAAGTGCATTTCAATGTAGGCTTTTATGAAATTTCACTGACACAGTTAGAGTTTTTCAGTGTATTCTTCCCATAAACATTTGTCTTGTCGTGTTGTGTTTGTTATCCTGCAGGTCAGACATGTCAACTTCATTCTTGTGATGTTTCGCAGTCTAAAGACACAGTAGGAGTCTTGTCCTGAACTATGACTCAAAGGCCAGTGTCTGCTTAGTCGGTGGGTGTAGGGGATGTTGAGGTGTCTTGTGAAGTGTTCATTGGCGGTAGGCGACACTCTAATCTGTATGTGTGACTCATCCTGAAAAGGGTCATATGGCTTCTGCTCAGAACTTTTCCCTCAGCCACCAGTCTCGTTTCCTTTGTAATCGTTTTCATTCATGTTTTAAATTTTTCAATATGAATGAAGTTCAGTCCCACTGTTGCTCCTTGATGCAGTCATTATTTTAAAGTATAAATAGAGGCCACTTAGGGATTTTTCATGGACAAATGAAATACAAATAGTTGCATTAACTGGATTTATTGAATTTTCAAAATCTAAAACTATATTTGAAGCCTCATGGCTATAATTTGACTAAAAATGATGTTGAACTATTTTAACATGACATTACGAGACTATTACTATTACTGGACTCAATTTAAATGTTTCACTATGTTTTTTTCTCTCCCCACTTTTCCCCTCACATTGCAACACTTCTGAAATGATGAGCACAATTAGCGTCTTTTGCAGCCTTTAGCGGCCTCCAGTGGCCGGGAGCTTTATAAGTTAACTGTTCTTTTTCCAGAATTCTCTCTCTTTAGTCCAATATGACAATCTGTTTGGAATAACAGTTGAATCATAAAAATCCCTCAAACATCTTGACACATTGTGTTATTGTAACATGATGACTTTAAAGTGCCACCAGTGTAAGATGCAGCTGAACTAGCATGGACTTGTTAACTGGGCACATCTCCCTCCATCCTTTATCAGACACACTTTAATGGCAGACGCATGCATTAGATTTTGTTAAAAATGAGATGAACATTTCACCTTTACCTGCACTCTGTGTTTATGTGCACTTTGTTAGTATGTGTATGTGTGTGTTGGTGGGGGAAGGGATCCTTGATGTTTGCATGTTCTGGGCGGACTCCTTTTATCCTGTGCTCAGTTAGGCCTCAGGCCAAGGTGTACAAGTGACTCACTCCTTTTTAGCCACTGCCGGGGACCCCTGTTCTACAGAAATCCTGGATGGGAGCATGCCAAATGTTTACCTGACAGTCCAAACAGTGTTAAGAGATCCTGTTCGGGGCCTCAAAGCCTGATTGTGCTGACTGGTTGCTTTTAGGTTGTCTCACACTTAGTGCTGCCATAATGCCAGCTACAAACAAAAGAAAAAGAAAAAAAAAGCTTGCAGGTCCACTGTTTGCATAAAGTATCACTATGTTTTGACAAAGCAACTTGTCTTTTGCTGCTTAAGAAAGAGGTTGTTTGATGCTTATGATGTTGGGGGAGTAAAATCAATTTTAGGTAAAAATCTGAATAAGAAGCTATGTTGTTTTAGGCTGAAATTTATTTTCATTTCCTCAGCTGATGACCCATGTGAAATCTGTAAGTGCAGGTTGGCTGGAGTTCCTTTTTGACAGAGGTGTGTGAAACTCAATGTGTCACCATATGGGGACAAGAAAACCCCCGAGCTGCTGGAAGTACTAAAATTCCCCAGAGAGCACTTTTGTCATCTCATGTTGCTGCTTGCTGCAGGAGAGATGAAACTTAGACAAGAAATTGTAGTGCTGACTACAAAAGTATTAAAGTTTTATCTGCTAATTAGTGGTAAGTTGCATTCTTAGGTTTATCCCTTGGTATTCACCGACTGCAAGCTGTATATCAGAAAAGACACTTCTTTAAAAGGGAAAAAAATCATTTGAGTGCAGTGAGCTGTCTTTCTGGTATATCAAGGTTTCTGAGTGAAAGGGACTTTTTCTCTAATGCAAGACGAGTCATTCAGAGAGTGACTGGTTAGAGAAAGTCCATTAATATTCTGTTGAATCTCACCTCTTTCCTCTAATTTTCCCTCAGGGTATTTTCTTTTTACAAAGACAAATTATAATCTTAAAACGGTTATGATTAAATTAGTCAGTGAGAGGAATAAAACGTGCTAAATCAATTGAAAGATTCTTTTTTCTCTCTCTTTAGGACCTTATGTTGGACCATAGTAACTAAAGTTGAAACTGTAACAAATGAACCGTTTTTAAAATGTATTTGAACGTCAATCAGTTGCGAGTGTATGTGTGATAGGGCACGCATTCGACTCCAGCCCGCGTCTGCTGAGGTGACACCCTTTCAAGAGATTCATTCTGTGAAATGCTGCGTCACATTGATCTATTTACGTGGAGACGGGAGGCAACGGCCACTTCTGAAATTAACCCTTTCTGAGCCAGGATGTCAGCTGCAAACAGACACACATGCACACGCCGTACTGAAGGCTTGGCTGTGCAGCCTAATCTAAATGAATCAGAATCAGGTTGATATGACTAGACCGGTGGCCATTTGGGACTGGGATGACAAAGCAACGTCATCAAGAAGCCTCACTCTTGCAGAATATGATCTACTAATCTGATAGATAGGAGGTTGAGAGTGCAGTAGATTGCACAGCGCACTTTCACTCCTCCAAATAAGTATGTTTTAGTGGCCAGCATGCTGCTGTGACCGGTTAACTTATCATCTGGATCGTTTTAGTTAGATATTTCAAAAGTGAACTTCAAAAGTCTCTTTAGACTGTACAGTTAGTGTGGCTCCACTTTCTGTAAACTGTACATTTAACACTGAAAGTATGCTTCACATAAAATCTTTCTGACCAATAGGGTATTTTCAATTATCCTGAATTGGAGGCAAATTCTACCATAGATTAGTGTAGTCCTCATGGTGGAAGTGTTGGTCTTTGTGAGTCATGGATGTGCCTTTTTGCTTTTTGTTGCTTATTCTTTTAGCTAAAAGCAGAGATGTACCTCACAGTAAACTGGACGGTGAAGTGGTACCCAAAGTGGCCCGCATGACCATCTCTGGGAAGAAACAGACAATGGGCTTTGATGTTCCCAGGTACCTACATCCCCTCTGCTCTCCTCTGTGTGTATGTGTATAATGAAACTGCTGACGTATAATAGCCATAGGCTAAACTGTAAGGTTAATTAGGAATGATTTTTTCATGATTTGGTGCCTTTCACGTGTTTTGCTCATCAGCACTGGGGAGAATGGCGTCATTGCCACGTCTGCACGCCGAGTCAGCAGCCCGGAAAATGTTCCCGTTGCTCCGACACCCGAGTCCACCTCCAAACGTCCCGAGACTCCATCAAAAGGATCTAATGGGGATGAGTCGTCCTCTGGTCCCACACCGGTCCGCTCCTCTGGGAAGGCGCGGCAGGCAATCAACATCCAGGCAGAGCTAGAGAAGAGACAGGGGGGCAAACCTCTATTAAACCTGGTAGTAATAGGTATGATGCCAGCACATTTCACAAAACTACATCCATCTATGAACATGAAACGTCATAACTTTAAGCATATGTAAGCATCTTTATATTGCCAACAAATCTATAAACTCGTAAGTGGCTAAATGAAGGATTCTTGAATTGGCTTCCATCATGTATGACTAATACGATTTTGCAGCAAAGTTTGAGGCAGCGTTTTTTTAATGTCCTTGTTTGGTGTGGCTGTGTCAGAGAAAGTAATGGCAGTAAATGAGTCGAACAGTAGACCAACACAGTTGCTCAGTCATATTTTTTCATTCTCAGTTATGCTAGAAAAAGTGACTTGGTAGTTTCAGAACTGCAGATGATTCTAGTTTCCCACAGAACGTTGCTGCTGTCTCGTCCCCCCCCCCTCCACTTAGGCCTTCAACCTTGTTCCCATTTCTTTCTACCTATTTCCACTTGTGTAATTCTAGTTATTTCCTGTTCCTTACAGTGGTTTCCCTTAGCCAAGTTTTATCTTCTCTCTCCTGCCCTACCTCTCTTATCATTCTAACCACATGTTGCCCTTTTCTTTATCAATCCTCATCCCCTCATTAATCCTACCTCTTTGTCCCCTGACACTCCCCATCCACTGAACCTCTATTTTCTTCTCCTTTAGCTGTCTTTCAAAAGTCATTGGCTTTATTATATGACTTATTTCCTCTTCTGCAGGTCATGTAGATGCGGGTAAAAGCACTCTGATGGGACATCTTCTTTACCTGCTGGGCAACGTCAACAAACGCACCATGCACAAGTATGAGCAGGAGTCTAAAAAAGCGGGAAAAGCCTCGTTTGCTTATGCCTGGGTCTTGGATGAAACTGGCGAAGAGAGGGACAGGTAGAGTTGTCTATTAAACTGCACACACTGTGAAAGATGGAAAAAAGCGTCTTCTCTAAGTGTATATATGTTGTAAAAAAATAATAAATAGATAAAAAGCAGAACTACTAATACATATTTTAGATATGAAAGATCTGGTGTAAAGGCTCAACAACTTGTTTACTTCTCGTTCTTTGTGCTTATTGGCTATAAAAATTCTTACTTGTTGGTGGTGTCCCATTGCTGATTGGCAAAGCTAAATCTTGGTTCTTACTAAAAACCATGTCTTTAGTAGGAAAACGTCCTTGCTAAAAGGGAAGGGTTGTGTTTTAATGATGGCGTCTTGCATGAACAATATGTTGTTGATAGACTGCCCTGGATTACCGTGTCTGTTGTTGTTACATAGTAGAACGGAAGCGAAAAACTGCAGAAACAGAAAGTGACTTGGGTGGGATTACATATACACTTATCAGTAACTTCTGAAGCAGATGTGTAACATCCAAGAGCTGCACCTAGACGAGGAGCGGCTATTTAACAAAATGGACCAGGGGTTTAAATCTGCTTTGTGAAGCTCCTCAGCACTCTGTAAACCAGGCTGTTGTCACATTTTCTTAACAAATACATGTGCATGTGTAAATGCTTTTTAAAAATGTATTTAAAAGCCCAGAAACCGTTTGTGTTTTCCTGCAGAGGTGTGACAATGGATGTAGGCATGACTAAGTTTGAGACAAACTCAAAGGTGGTGACTCTGATGGATGCGCCAGGACACAAAGACTTCATTCCCAACATGATCACAGGGGCTGCACAGGTACATTGTTAAAAAAACAACAAACAAACAAAAGACTTCCACATTCTAAATCAAACCAGAAAGAAGAACTCACCAGAGAGAAACTGTATACAGCAGTAAAAGGAGGGAAATCCTGTTGTATGTACAGTTCAAATCTCTAAACAGCTGAGTATATTTTCAACAGTGGCCTTGATGCTAAACTGTTATTCGACCTGCTGAAAGTGTCAATTTAGATATCATATTATGCTAATCAACAATGAATACATATTCAGGCACATAAAAAGAAATCCCAGACTTTTATCATAAAGTTCTTAATTTGTTACTATTTTAGCTCAACCAAAGAATCTTCACCTGTGGGTGAAAATGCTTCTCCTCCTCCCAATGCTCTGTGCACGACATCTTGCCACACCCGTCAACATGGCTTTTCGTGGTTTTGGGTGTTGGCATTACAAGGTGTTTTTGCAGGCATGGGTGTGCTTGTCTATGTCTCTTTTTGGGTTACTCTTGTAATTTCTCTTTTTACCATATGACTGTCCTCACGTTCAACCTCCTCTTGCAGTGACTAAGGGGTTTCTGTTGCAGGATACCCCTTAGTCACGATACTTTCATGATCTGTAGGCATTGCTGGATATTGCTATTTCTTAATGTACACAGTAAAGCACATGCTTCTGAATTAAAAATGAAAGTATTTTTACTTGGCAGATTCAAAAGTATTTCAGTTAGTGCAGTTAGTTTTCAGTTTTGCATAGAAACGTACTTGGAGAGACTTTAAAGTTTGTTTTTGTATTTTTGCATTATGCCTATTGAGTTTCTTATCTGTCCCATGAATGAATTTCTCTCTCCAGGCAGATGTGGCGGTGCTTGTGGTGGACGCCAGCAGAGGAGAGTTTGAGGCAGGCTTTGAAGCAGGGGGTCAGACCAGAGAGCATGCTTTGCTGGTGCGGTCACTGGGTGTGACTCAGCTGGCTGTAGCTGTCAACAAGATGGACCAGGTCGGGCCCGCTTTTCAGTGCACTGACACATTTTGGGAGGGTTAGGATTACAGATATGATACATGTGATTGATGAGCACATGAAATGAAAGTTGTCCTGTCATCCAACGCTCTACATTTTGCAGCTTATTTCTTAGAATAAGGAACTGCAACATTTCTAAAAGCTTTTGAAAAGGTTGTGGATCCTTTGGAGTTTGAAAAATGAATTTAAAATACATGTTCAAATCGGAAAATGTATTTAGAATGATGCCTAATCAAAGACCAGCAAATTAAAGCTTTGTGCTCCTTTGGTCTCTGAGAAGTCCAGCGTTTCTTTACAGAACATGCAGGTTTCTCTACAGGATTAGTGTAGGAACTAAAACCTGCATGTTTCAGAGGGCAGCCTCTGATATTCAAAGAGAGCTGCTAACCAGCCAGTCCTGGATAAGTTGATCACTGGCTTCAAATGTGTTTATGGAGATGTGTCTGGTTCACATCTTTCTTTTCAGAAGGCCCTATCTGCTTTTTAGTGAGTGGAAACCGCATAATATGTTTTGGTGCTCACCACAATCATCTTTCGGTGAAAGCAGATCCTACTGACTGTAAAGCATGGTGTTGGAAACTTTTATGGTTTAAGCTTGCTCCGACTATGCTATGTGTTCTGCTCTGAAAGCTGAACCAGAAGAGGAGCTTATCTTTAGGTTTCAACATTTTACAACTCAGCGGTTTCTGTTGGTAAACGTGCTTAAGGGATCATGTACGTGCTTTTTTTCTTCTCTATAATCGCTGGCTTGTTGCTGACACATCTTCATGTCAATGCCTTGCCGAAGGGGAAACTTTCCTCTTACGTGTCGTTCCTCTTTGGGCTTGTACATATAGGTGAGCTGGCAGCAAGAGCGCTTCCAAGAAATCACCTCAAAACTTGGTAATTTTCTGAAGCAGGCAGGATTCAAGGTGAGTTGAGACAAAGCCACTCAACACTTCTGCATCATTGTGTGTCAATGTAAATGTCTTCTCTATCCCTAATGGTTTTATTCTTATGTTATCTTTTTTTTCCAGGAGTCCGATGTGTTCTACATCCCCACAAGTGGCCTCTCAGGAGAAAACCTTGTCACCAGGAGTTCAGTTTCAGAGCTCACTGCCTGGTACTCTGGGTTGAGCTTGCTAGAGCAGATTGGTAAAGCACACTGACAGTGATCTGCATGAAAATAAGAAAAAAACAGAAGGCCCCAAACAGCAAATGACACAAGTCATTTTTTTGCCGACCATAATAAGTTAGTTCCTTTACTCTACTGGACCATCAGGGCGACAGAAAGCAGATTTAATTAACATAAAGCTAAAGAAAATTAAACCCTTTTTTTTTGGAACATAAGTCTGCAGAGCATCCTGCCCTGATTTAAAAAAAATTAATACATTTTCTTAAAATTGTAAATGTGACTCCTAGGGTTTAGCTGCTGTATTAAAAAAAGGTAATCGTATTAATTTGTGGCTTCCTATGGTAATTACTTACTTGGTATTAAGTTTCAAGGTGACTTTCATTCTTGCAGGTTTGTTGCTGAACAAACTGATTTAATCTCACCTTTTTTTTTTTACCCCTTGAATGTTAAATTCAATCCTACAACCTTAATTTCAAATTTAGTTTGTGTGCTTGCTTAATCTGTCACCTGCACAGACATTTAAAGGAACATTACCAAAGCACATAAAGTAGAATTAAAAGTATTCTTAAGTTAAATCAGACAATTGTCTTTGTATTTTCTGTCATTTTCAGTACTGATATTAGTCTTTTATAGTTCCACTTTACAGCACAACTTTTTCAGCATGAGTCTCCTCATCAACAGTTTGATAAAAGAAAAGTGTTAATGCCACCTGAGACTAAAGAGGAACAGAGTTATCTTTGCTTTCTTTTTAAGCTCCACAGTTTATCAGAGTGAGTGGAAGAGCATTTGAGAGTTGTTTGAAGGTTAAAACATTACTGTTGAGATGACAACAGGAACTGTTGGTTCTGAGTTTTGACATCCATTACTTTTTGTCATACATTCTCAAGTGCCGTATGACTTGCAGAAACTATTTGCGATATGTCCCTGTGCCATGACTCAAAGAGCTGATCGCTCCATTACTAGAAAACACGGGTCACCACTGATCAAAGACTTTCCATAAGATCCTTGTCTGTTACTCATTGTTCTGCTTCTTCTGTCTTTTTTTTTATTATCTAAAGATGCCTTCAAACCCCCCCAGAGGTCTACAGACAAACCTTTCAGACTGTCTGTTTCAGATGTGTTCAAAGGTCAGTGCTGCACGCCTGAAACCATGATAAAGTCTTCCTTCATTTTTCGTTTTAATCTTGTGGATGTTTTTTGTCTCTCTCCAGACCTGGGTTCAGGCTTCTGTGTAACTGGGAAGATTGAGGCTGGGTATATTCAGACAGGAGACAGAATACTGGCAATGCCTCCCAATGAAACCTGCACTGTTAAAGGTACGCACTGTCTTTGCAGTCAGGCTCAAATTCAAACATGTAAAACT
>CAJRST010012224.1:4860099-4951014 GCA_907169785.1 Menidia menidia | reverse complement strand
CTAACTAACTAACTAACTAACTAACTAACTAACTAACTAACTAACTATTCCAAACCAACTCTCTTGTCTTTTTTCTTCTTCCAATTTTAGAGATTGTTATTGATTGTTCTCTTTATGCTTCTTTGTAATACAAGAAAATATAAAACAAGTGATACTAAATCCCTGTTGTAGATGCTGTCAGCCAGCGTCTGTGTGTGAGTTCTGGAGAATGAACAGTGCCACCCTGTGGCTGCTGGCTCACTGGTGCTCCGTATCTTCTGTCTGCAGGAATCAGCCTCCACGACGAGGCTCTGGACTGGGCCGCGGCGGGCGATCACGTCAGCCTCACTGTCACCGGCATGGACATCATCAAGATCAAGTAAACAAACCTCCCCCTCAACACCCCATAACCTTAGTTTATATTGCACACTAATCATTATAAATGTTTCCCTTTAGTGTGGGCTGTGTGTTCTGTGATCCCAAAGAGCCGATTAGAGTCTGCACTCGATTCAGAGCCAGAATCCTCCTCTTCAACATTGAGGTCCCTATCACACAAGGCTTTCCAGTAAGTGCCACAAAAACTATTGAAAGTGTAGTGAAGTACCTTATCAGATCTAATTATAATTTATTAAAAAGATTGTCGATGGAAGCTTAAACTTTAAAGGGCTATTTCCCCTAAAAGAGAAAAAAAACAGGAATTTAATACTCAATTTTCATTTATTTGGGTTGTGACAACTAATTATTCCTCCAAATTACTTGCAAATTAGTTTCTTCCTCCTTAACATAAAAATATCACCCGCAACACACACACACACACACACACACACACACACACACACACACACACACACACACACACACACGTACACACACACTCGATCAATCAGCCATGCTGCCAATAGTCTGCTGACAATAGTTTCACTTTTATTTGTGCAGTTTTCTGTCCAGTTCTGTACATTTTTGCCTTTTGTGTGTGTATTTCCTGTAGGTGCTGTTGCATTACCAGACAGTCAGCGAGCCGGCCACCATTAGGAAACTAATTAGTGTTCTACATAAGAGCAGTGGTGAAGTCCTCAAGAAGAAACCAAAGTGAGTTGTGGGAAGGGCGCCCATCAGGTTTGATCTCTCTCTCTTTCTGTGTTCCAGCTGCAGGGCTTTATTCTTCCCATACTAAAACCACAGTATGAAAAAGATGAAGTTTGTGCAGAAAAGTCCAAAGACAGAGCAGCCCCCTTCTTTTTTAGCAATTTACATTGTATTGTTGTTTGATGTTCTAAATCCTCTAATTAAAATAGCTGTTTGCCTTTTTCTCCACATTAATTTCTCTTTTATGTTTAAGTGGTTATTTTCTTCAACCTCAGTGTCTTTCCTCTGAAGGTGTTTGAGTAAGGGCATGAATGCTATAGTGGAGATCCAGACCCAGAGGCCGGTGTCATTAGAGCTGTACAAGGACTACAAAGAACTGGGCCGCTTCATGCTGCGATATGTGGGCTCCACCATCGCTGCAGGGGTTGTCACAGAGGTGGGACAGACTAAAAAAACATTGGAAAATAGGTTGATCATTTAAACTGTTTTTATTATATCAGATTGCAGGATGTCTCTCTCTTTGAGCAAAGCAATCTCATTTCCTTTTGATTTGTTCCCCCTTTTCCTGCAGATCAAAGAGTGACAACAGACGCACACATCTGCCAGTCAGAGTCAAACCTTGCTGTTGCCTGCATGTAGCCAGAAACTGAAAGAAAAGTACCACCTGTGGAGTTAAAGAGGCATTTTTATCCATCCATTTTCTCATTCTCGCGCAGTGTCTGTATCAACCGACTGCTTTGATCAACACTAACTGCACAGATGCCAACCATGTGGCCAGATACCTCCAAACAAGCTGACAGGGCTCCTAACTTCTGTGACCTCCTGACTCCTGTTTCTTTATTCTTCTGTCAGTAATGCTGGCACATCTCCTACTTGATCAAGTTAAATCATAACTGGTCAGACTTTGAAAAGCAATCCTACCTGAGGGTTTGACAGATTAATTGTGTTCTCCTAGAGAGCCACAGCTGATCATTAATATTGACTAACAGATGGCACCTGATCTCTGCTTTATTTTAGTAAATGAACAAAACTATGATTCCTCTCTTTCTTGCTGCATTTAAAATCCAGACTTGAGGATTGATTGTCCAGTTTACAACACAACTCTCTCAGCATGTTCTACTGATCAAAACTGAATAAAAAGTTTAAAAAAGGAAAACTGTTATGCCATTCAGAACTAAAGTGGAAAGGAGTTAACTTTGCTTTCTTTTTAAGTTCAGCATCTAATTAAACTGTGGATGATCATTTGAATGCTAACCAAGACAGAGCAGTTTGTAAACATAAAAAGGAATATCCCAAGCAAATGTGTAAAATGAGACGGAAAAAATTTGAAATGCTTCAAAAATTTTTTTATTTTATTTGAAATTGAATAGTTTGGAGGTGAAAACATTTCTGTTGATGATATCAGTACTTTTTGACTTTTGATTGCCCCATTTCATCAAAGTGAATCAGGATTAATAGTGACGCTGTTAATCTGGCTCTATTTGAGTGGAAAGCACAGAAAGTGACACATCTTAATAATACAGATATCAGGGGAACATCCAAACCTGGGGAAGTCAAATAAAAGTGCTTGCTGAAGCTGAGGATTGCTTGTTTTTCCTGTTATTTCCATGCTAACAAGGATTTTTCAGTCGCAGCGCCATAAGTACTGGAAAACGGATCCAGAGCCACCAAGAGAATTCCCCACTGTATAAACTTCCTTTAGACACAGAAACCTAAAACTGTTCAGAGAACATGAAGGATTTGCAACCATTTAAAAATGTCAAATGATTTGCTTTTACTATTGTGACCGAGTGACAGCTTATGAGTCAATTATCCAATTACATTTGAGTCCCTGATAAGAAGGTTTATCATATTAGGGGTCAATGATTAATGAACCTGACACTCCACAAGTCCCTAAATGAAAGTAACTTTAAGGATTATTTAGCCTAGACACAATTCTGATTGGATAACCAGATCATTTGAATTCAGTTTTTGGAAGGAATTTGTTAAATTTGGAATGAGTGTAATTTTCCTGAACTTACCAGACAGGAATAAAGAGCTATGAAATGACATGGATATTGATAGTAGTGACGATTAGTTCATACCACAAACCTAATACCCTTTTAATAATGCAGAGCTTCTCTGTCTAATGGTAGTCTGTCTGAATCTGTCTCAATGAGTTCTTAAAAGGTTTTCTGAGAATCTCAACAATACAGTCCTTATCTTGGTCATGGTCCACTTGACCAAGCACTCTATCCTTCATTCTGGAGTCTGGAGTTTCCCGGACCACTCCGCTTTTTGTGGACGTGAACAAAGCTTACAATTGTGTCATTTTCCTGTGGGACTTGCTATAGGAGTAGGGAACCATTCATAAATGGCCCATTCATCTCATTCACTGTACATGCAGAGAAAGGACTTGATTTTCATTTCTAGTAGTCAGTCAGATTGGTTTCTTTTGGTTGCCTCTAATTTGGTTAACCATTGTGGATTTCTTGGTAAGGCCAACAGACAGAAGGATTCTGATGCAGACGGCTGTATCAGAGTTGATGAAATAGAGATCCTGATATTCACTGGGGACGTCTTGCTGCTATTATAAGTCGAGCAGCCTGCATAATTACAACCGTGGCCCCTGCTTTGAGGCAATGAAGCACTCTTTTTTTTATTGAAAAAGTAATCCTGAAAACTACATTTATCATCTTTAAGCCTATTCCTCATGCGGCACATTTTGATGCTTATTACCAACCACTGTGATGTGGAAGGACTGGTTCCCACTGACACTGTAGACTGTAGACTGTGTTTTATTGTCACAGAGGAGGCCCCACAGTGGGAGGATCGGTACAGAGCAAAGCTCTCTTTGCCTGTTAGATACATGTAGCTGGAGACGCTGCCTGTTGTCTACTCTCGCTGCTTTTTTCTTGAATAGTTTGGAAGAACTTATTGACCAGAATCATGCCAAAAAGCTCGGAAACATGCTCCTACCTGTTTTTGGAGAATTACATTGGAGGAAAGTTTGTTTCCTGCCAAAGTCACATAGATTCCTACAACCCCTCCACCGGAGAAGTCTACTGCAAAGTACCGGACAGTGGCAAGGAGGAGGTAAGTTAAACTCCCTAATGTTTAGTTTGTTATTTAGCAATTGTTAGAAAACTACCTGTCATGGTCTTTGTGGCACGGGTAATGTGGGATATTCCATTTGATCATGATTAGAAACCTTGTTTTTGCTATAAAAAATGCACATGGAAATCCTTTAAAATCCTCTCTATAAATTGTTGAAGACAAGTTTAGTAGCGCAGTCACCGTTAGTGAAGCGTTGTGTCAGGGAGAAGCACCTTTGCTCTTTTCAGAGTCAACAGTCAAGTAATGATTAATCACTTATGTCAGTAAACTTTTACATTTGTAACAATTCATTGTAGGAGTAAAAGCTTTTAGTAAAATACACATTTTCTTTATGTTGTTGACGCATAGGTGACAGTGGGTTTTTCCACTAAAAGTTATTTCACTTCAAGGATTTTTCAAAGACCTAACAGGACTGATTTATAAAATAGGGAGCCTTCTCCTTATCTCCCTTAGAGCCATAAAATAAAACTATAAACCATTTCTAAATGTTTGCACACGCTCATTCAATTTGGGTAAAAAGTTTGAAGTCGTATTTTAGCAGACAGCACCACTAAACTCACCCCTGAATGTTGATTTTGTCCGGCTACAGGTGGATGCAGCAGTGGCTGCAGCTAAGGAGGCCTTCCCTGACTGGTCAGCCCGCAGTCCACAGCAGCGGGCAGAGATCCTTAACAAGTTGGCTGACTTGATTGAAGCTAACCTGGAGGAGTTTGCCCAAGCTGAGTCCAGAGACCAAGGTAATTCAGTTGGCTATCAACGAATCAGATTTTTGGTTATCACTGCAAAGATGGGTTCTCTCAAATGTTTAAATGTAGCATGTTTTTGCACAGATCTTAAAAAACCCAGTCTGTAACAGCATTCAGACAGATATAACATGGAGAAAGTATTTACTTTACATTCTGATGAGCAAGTCTGTTTAAAAGGCCTGTTATTTCCGAGGTCTTTGGTCATTCCAATACCACCCAGCATTTGATATACAGAGCATGTCGCTTCAGGTAAAACCGTGGCATTTGCACGAACTGTGGACATTCCCCGTTCTGCGTACAACTTCCGCTTCTTTGCATCATCGGTGCTGCACCACACCACCGACTGCAGCCAGATGGATCACATGGGCTGCCTGAATTACACCCTTCGCTGTCCGGTGGGAGTGGGTGAGAGCTCAGCGTGTCTCAGTTTGTAAATGCATCTGTTCTTGAGTATTCTTAACATTTATGTCATTAGTATGATTTTTCTTTTATATCTAACATGTGCAGCTGGGTTGATCAGCCCTTGGAACCTTCCTCTGTACCTACTGACGTGGAAGATTGCCCCTGCAATCGCTGCAGGAAACACAGTGGTGGCCAAACCCAGCGAGATGACCTCTGTGACTGCATGGATGATGTGCAAGTTAATGCAGCAGGCAGGTAGGAGTAGTAGGGATTCTTTTTCTGATCGAATGTGTCACACACATCACTGAGATATCAAGATGTTCTTATTCAGACATATCTTTATTTTCGTCTTTGCTGTTGAATTAATAATGGATGGATAGATTAAGCTGTCTCTCTCTCTCTCCAGGTGTTCCTCCAGGTGTTGTCAACATAGTTTTTGGCACCGGTCCAAGAGCGGGTGATGCCCTTGTTGGCCACCCTGACGTCCCTTTGGTCTCCTTCACTGGCTCCACAGCCACTGCCGTGCACATCACAGAGCGGAGCGCCCCCTACTGTAAGAAGCTCTCACTGGAGCTGGGGGGGAAAAACCCGGCTATTATTTTTGCTGATGCAGACCTGGACCAGTGCGTTGAGACCACTGTTCGTTCCAGCTTTTCTAATCAGGTGAGAACAGGTATTTAATTTTATGTGGTATATTTGAACATTTGTCTTTAATTTTTCTTTCATTCAACACACAAGTGTAACACACAAGTGTCAAGGCTATTTTACTAGTCAGGCCTATAGCCTTTGAAATCCACATGTTTAGTTTGCATAAATTGAGTTATTTTAAATTTATTGGAAATATAAATCAGTGAGCTAAGAGATTTAAGAATGTTCATCCTTGCCAGTTTAATCATTTTTTGGGATGTTTAAAACCATATCTGCACTGTACAATAGCACATGAATTTTGAATTTTATACTTAGGAACACAGCAAGTTGATTTCCTTTTCTTACAAGATTACTGAAAAATAGATTATGCTGCATAATTTTATGCAAAAAAAATGTTTTTCTATTTGTTTTTCTCTGACAGGGAGAAATCTGCTTGTGTACCAGTAGAATTTATGTAGAGCGGAGCATTTACTCTGAGTTCCTGAAAAGGTTTGTGGCTGCAGCTAAGAAGTGGAAGACTGGCTCGCCCTCTGACCCCACCAATAATAATGGAGCGCTCATCAGTAAAGAGCACCTGGAGAAGGTAGCTGTGGAAATATTAGGACTCGGCAACTGTTGGTTACTTTCCTCTCATGCGCTTTAGTTTAAAATATCCATTTCATTCCCAAGGTTCGCAGCTTTGTGGCTCTTGCCAAATCAGAGGGTGGCGTAGTCCACTGTGGTGAGGGAGTCGACCCCCTGAACCTCCCCGAGGGCAACAGTTCTGGCTACTTCATGCCAGCAACGGTCATCTCGGGCATATCCGACAGCTCACGTGTCATGCAGGAGGAGATCTTTGGCCCCGTTACCTGTGTGAGCCCCTTTGATACAGAACAGGAAGCAGTCTCAAAGGGAAATGGTGTGCGTTACGGTCTGGCCGCCACCGTTTGGTCCCGTGATGTGGGGAGGGTTCACAGAATGGCCAAGCTCCTGGACGCTGGACTGGTGTGGACCAACTGCTGGCTGGTGAGAGATCTGAATCTGCCTTTTGGAGGAATGAAAAACTCTGGGGTGGGGAGAGAGGGAGGAAAGGATTCCTATTATTTCTTCACAGAGGTGAAGAGTATCACCATCAAACACTAACGGTAGATTTGGCATTACTAAAAACATTTTAAATGCCACACAAGTCAAGTGTTCAACAGACGTGGATTTTAAATTACATTATTTACAAGGTCTGCACAGTCACAACAAGACTAACATTCAAAATTTCATACCGAAGTAGTTTTACTGCTGAAAGAATCCATTAAGCTGTTGGAAAATATGTGATAAGGCACCACATTTGAGACACACAAGGCCAGATGAAGTCCAAATGCCATTAGAAATGTAAGCGGTCAAAAGAGGCCTTACATGTAAGCAGAGGGGAACGGGTTTGGGAAAATAAATAAATGTCACTACAATAAGGCATTGATGTTTCAGCCATTTATTTGTTCATGCTCAGCTGGAGGCAGCGAGACCAGAAATCTGATAAAGATAAAGATGGTCAGCTCCAGAGAGCTCACATCCTGAGGCCAGTTTGCATGATACTTTCGCTGTGTTGAGATGTTTTGCCTTGTTGGGCTTCCAGTGATTCTGTTTGGGAATATACTGTATGATATAGGAAGTGCCGCGTCAATAACTCCACTTCATACAACATACACCATCCTCCAGAGCTCATTGCATGGTCACAATCTAACACTATGACCGAAGCTGAAAAGTTTAATTAGTCAGCATGTTTAAGATGTAGTCACATGTTTGTTCCACCGGGGGGCGATCAAGCCCACATTTAGACATTAGTCAGAAACAAAGTGTGCCATCACTAACCCAGGTTTGAACTGTATTAGCACCAAAAGAAACAAGAAATCTCTCTTCTCCCTTGAGCAAACAGTACTCCTTCTACCAATGTAAAAACAGAACATTTCTCATAAATGGTTTGACTGAACAGCTGTCCATTTATTTATTTCTTCTCATATCCATCAACTATAAAAAAAAAAATGTTTTTACAGTTTCAAAGATCACAGCTTCAATTGTATACCAAATCAGAAACAAGTAGTGGTGACTGATGAAAGAGGTGATCAACTGTAACAAATCTGGTCAGACTTTAGCCCATCATGTAGGACGAGATATTTGCCTCATTGTCTGTGTGAGCCTCTCTGTGGCAGAGAGAATGAAGCTGTTTCCAAGGGGTCTGGTAACCAAAACTTGGTCCTGTGCTGTGGTGAGTGTTCACAAAGTGGCCAAATTTTGGAAAGCAGGACTTGAATTGACCAAGTTTCAGCTGGTGAGAAATCTGAATCAGAAAAACAGGATAAATAATTCCAATGCTTTCGGTTAACTAGAATGTGTTTGGTTGTTTATTTGTATTTGGCCCTATCATGGACTGGCAACCTATAAAGGGTGTACCCTGCCTCTCACCCAATGACAGCTGGGATAAGTTCCAGACTCAGCATAACCCTGTTAGGAATAAGCAGAATTGAAAATGGATGGATGGATGCATGCTGAAATGTAAACTTTCATGAGGATATTGAAAATTACGTCTGTCACAGCTTTTCAAAATTGTTACATAAAATATATCCTTCCAAATGTACACACACATAATATAGAAATACCACTCCAAATGTTTCAGCTTCCTAGGTCTGGGTTATGTCATGCCTAAAATATGGGAGCTCTTGATAGCATCTGTGACTTTCAGTAAAAGACAGATGCCAAAAGTCTTGATCTGATTGAAGAGCTCTGGTATCACTGTAGCATTTCTGCTTCAAATTTTTGACATGGCTTTGTCTTTTGGAGTTAGATGAGTAACCAAGGTTGCATCTTAACACATTTTCAAAGACCAGAGAGGATGACACAAATGGTCAAAGTCTGCTGTTTTCTGTGCGTCATACAAAGTTTACAGTATGTTCTCTGAAGAGACCGTTTTGCATCGACTTGGATTTATGTCTAACTTGCTGACGTAAGAAGAGCTGAACAAATGTCGAGCAGCCTCTGTGGAGGTGAAACTGGCTAAGGGAACACACGCTCCAAACAAAGTGTTTGTGTCAAGTTAAAACATACAGAAGTTTTGCAAAAATGGACCAAATTCTTTTGACATTTTCAATAACCCATTAGAGTGAATGGCATGTGAATTATGAGTTTTTGCATGCCTCCACTCTTGTAAATAAACATCACAAAATCCCAATGTGGAATTTGGAACTACTAAAATGCAGAATGACAGATGTCAAGATATTTTAGGCAAGGCAAGTTTATTTGTATAGAACATTTCGTGTACAAGACAATTAAAAGTGCTTTACAAAGAATTTAAAAGCAGAAAAACAAAGAAAGAAAATGAATCAACAACTTAAATCAGATTGATAAAAAGTGAGGGGTGCAGATGAAATGCATTCACTTCCCATATGCAAAGTTAAACATAACCGTTTTCAGCCTGGATTTAGGAGTTGAGGCCTTCTGAAAGACTGCTCCAGATTTTAGGAGCATAGAACTCGAATGAAGCCTCTCCTTGTTTAGTTCTGATTCTGGGCACCACCAGGAGACCAGGACCTGAGGTTCTCAGAGTCCGAGCTGGTTCAAACGGCTCTAACATGTCAGAAATGTATTTTAGTGCTTGACCATGAAGAGACGTGTACAAGCAGAGCTGTTTTAAAGTCTATTCTCTGAGTGACAGGAAGCCAGTGGAGAGACCTGAGCACTGGACTGATATGGTCGTATTTCCTGGTTCTGGTCATTCTAATGCTCTTCGAAGGTCAATGTAAGGTAATACTCAATCTTTTTTTCCCTTTTTAACCCAGACTCATGCAAACACATATGACAACCATGTGTTCATACCCAAACCATGATATTTTCCTTTTAAGTGAGACTAAAACTATGGTCTTCCAGGAGACATGAACTGCACTCTCCAAGGAGTAACCAAGTAAAAAGAAAAAAATAAACATCTCAAAATGATTCCCTTTCAAGGAAGGTAGATTTAAATTGACAACACAAGTCCAAGGACATGATTTGAAAGGAATGTCTCATGAAAAGATTTGTAAACCAGACAAAAAATCTGAATAAGTCAAATTCTTAATAATGATAATGCGAAGACCTGAACAGAACTACCATGTTGGTTTTAAGCCATTTTAAACCCATCCTGTCTTACCCAAGTGTGAGATGTGACTGACGTAGGGATTGCATTACCCACGCAGATGAGAGTGCCTACATGTTGCCCCGTGCTTGGTTTAAGGGCCGACTTCTTAAGCTCCGGAAAAGAGGGCACAGAGGAGGAAGTGCCACGTCCGTTTAGAGAGTGTGTAAAATCACGTCCACTGGTACCCTGTATGTGACGTTCACCGCAGAGCCGGCGTGTGCCCCACCCTCTGTGTTTTGGCTACAGAATGGGTATTGTACTGTATCAAGCTGCATGGTTGTGCGCACACGCACACTGATATGCCTTCCTAGAACACAGCTCATTGTGAAATCAATACCGCCCCGGAGTCAGGTCAGGGTGCATAAAACCGTGTTGTGTTGAACAAAACCCAACTTCAGGAGAAGCACGCGGGGCTCAGCAAGTCAGCATTTATTCAAGTTCCTCTCAGTTTCCGTCATTTTTCCTGGTTTATCTTCCATCTCCTTCTTGTGATATTTGGCTAAGTAGGAAACGCCTCGCGGCCGGGGGTCGCGCCCCGCCGTACGTGACTTTGAGAGCACTGGCGATAACTCCAGCCAAAGCAACTTATGCCCGACGTGGAACTTTTCATAATGAAAACAAAATGTCTTTCCGCTTTTTTATTTACGAGTAAACGTTACCATTAAGGCCAGTAGACTTCATAAACAATCTGTTTTCATGCAGGGCTGCGATAGGCCTCCTGCGGGGGGGTTTCTCACTGACTTGATCTGCTGTGGAAAGAACAACCACAGCCAACAGCTATTTTCTTTCCTCCTTTGAGTACAATGTAGTGCAATAAGTCTGAAAGCTTTCATTGTAAATGTGCATATACAATTGGTTTGATTGCTCTAATTGAACATTTTGTTCCTTTTACATAAAATGGTAAAGGTTTTCATTTTAGTCAGTGAGTTTGCTCTTTGATTCTCTGCTAAAATGATCACCTTTTTCTTTCCTCTTTCCTTTAGCCTCAATCAGAGTGCTGCATTTCTTTGTTCTTCTTTGAATATCATGAGGCGCACATAGTGTCCAAGACCGTCTGCTCCTCTCTCCACTCTCCCATCTCTAAAGGCCCTTGTCACATTTGGGTTGAGGGAATTTTCCACACTTGGTTGGCCTGGATTGTTGTGATAGATAAGTCCCCAGATGAAGCTGAGTCCTGAGAAAATGCTGCAGTTCAGGCAGGTTAAGCAAACTCAGCCAATAAATCCAGAGTGTGTGAGGAGACAGTGTGAGCAGGGAGGGGGAGCGTTACTTGGCTGCAGAAGTCCAAAAGTTTGCAGCTACATGTCAGTCTCTGAGAGGTGCTATGTACCCTCCAGTCTGAGAGAACAAGAAAAAAAGACGCCTCACACTGGAATCATGTCTTCTATTCATATGTGACAGATTCAAATTAGCAGAGAGAAAGACAGGTGTTTTTAAACAAGTAAAGAAACCAAGAAAGATATTTTTAGTTGCTGGATTCCGAGTACATTGGGCCATTCTAACTTAAACAGGTCGGGAACAATTCCATATATTGGCTGCTAGACTGTCACACATGGAGAACAGTTGTCACACTTTTTGTGTTGACATAAATCATTTAGGTCTCAGCACTTTCCCTTTTCTTGTGTAAAGCATCACCCATGGGGACAATTTGTTTTTAAGTTTAGATTTAAGCTTTTTAATTCCTATATTATCAAATGAGCCATGCCAATGTTTCCATGCTGTATCTCCAAAAATGTACTACAAACCAAGTTATGTGCTGATTCAAATATACATGATTTATGACATTTTGCTAAACATTTGGAGGCATGCCTTAAATCAAACAATCACTGGAAGTGATTTGCTAAAAGAACAGGCTCTTTTTACCTCCATACTACAGTGAGGCATTCCTCTTCCTGTTGTGCTTGATGCTCCGGAACCTTTATATTTGTTGCCAAATACTGGACACAATTCAAAGAAAAACGAGGAAGCCTCAGGTCAAGTGGTTATTATGTGTGCCACACATCTTGAATGTTGCCAAGTCATGGGGCACGTAAATGAACTGATTTATTTTTATAACATATTAGAAAAAAGACAAAGCATGAAATAGGATGGAGCTGTTGAACTGCATTTGAAGAACCATGTGACAGTTCGGCGGAAGCATTACTGAAGGCTTTTGGCATTTTAATCACTGAATATCAGGTCCCCAAGCGGTGATTATTAAGGCCTGAATAAATAGTGCCTCTATCTTCAAGCACTTCCCAGCTCATTATCCTTTTAGGATTTTGCCATGGGGAAGTCTCCACACCCATTTCACATGAGGTATCCTATTCTTTCAAAACCACAATAGACAGGATTAATTGGTACACTGTGTTCTGAGAGACTTCACTAATATATCGCTGCAGTTGGACAGCAAAACTGATTAAGCAGTCACAGTTCATGTACGTTAAATGTTCCACAGTTCCAAAAGGTTTATGCTTATGTTGGAATTTCCATCTCTGCCTTTCCTCAGAAACTAACGAACCACCAGGTTTTACCCTCAAATAGCCCTCTGGTAATTTCCAGTCATGCCAGATGCTGTTTGCAGAGCATTGTGCAATCCAGGTACAGGTGAAAGAAAACACAAAAGCTTGGGCCAACCACAGCAGATCAGACAACCAAAGGAAACCAGGTCAGTAAAGAAATATCCATTGTCTGTTTATGGTCTATTTAAGTCTGTTCATTGTTGAAAAACTACCAGACGTGCTTGGAGGTCTCAAACAGGGTCAGAACAGAACACTCCATAAACTCTCGGAAACCATGTTGAAGAGAATTGTTCTACAGATTGTAATAATATTTTTTTTATCTCAGAATAAAGTTGAACTTACATTATACTCTTGGGATGTTTAGAAAAAAAGACTTTCATAATTTTATTTGCCAGACAAAAAAATCCAGGGCTGGCAACCTATTCAGGATATCAGTTCAGTGTCATCGTGTTCACTTTGTGTTTGTATGCTCCATCTAACTGAAGGACAGGAGCATAAGGTAGACAGCCCAGTTAGAGGTCAACTGTGGGTAAGTGTCACTCCTCTTTCTATTATTTGCTCAATCTCAACAGGAAAGAACATGTTTACTGTGGATACATAAGCATGTCACTACACAATGATAATTTCCATACAAATGTTGATACATGGTTGTGTTCAGTATTTCTCAACGTGATTATTTGGAGGTTTTAGATGGAAATGGTGTGTATGTGACCATTTCCTGGACAAATCCTGAACCAAAGAACAAGCAAAACGCACAGCTGAGCATTGGTAAGATTCACCAAAAGAGATGATTACACAGGAGAAAGTCTGCAATCATCAGCAACATGCATACATGCATAAAACTTCTCAAGAGAAGAAACTTAGTTATTGCTTATTTCCATATATATAACCAGACTGACAGCTTCAGACTAATGATCTTCTAAAAACAAACAAAATAAAAAACATCTAAAAAAATGAGATGGGTTTTTTTTGCAACTCTGAATGAAAAAATAACAAATCCAGCACCTCACAGAGGATGACTGTGCTGGACCTGTCGCCTGCGGCATGGCTGCCCGGCGAGGGACATCAGGGCCCCACCACGGGGAGACTGCACAGTTCAGGCTGGTCTGTCAGTGTGTGGGTGGTTATGAGTGTCCTAAATGCTGAGTGGTCAGTTCAAGGCTTAAGGACCAGATGGCACAGTTTGGCCTCTATTTTCTCAGGCCAGTATCTAGGTGAGCGTTTGTCTGTAGGCGCACAAGTTTATGTACAAGTGTGCGAAGATACAATGAGCTGTTCTTTTAGCTTATTGCCTGAGTGGATTCTACATACTCTCCAGTTAAAGCAGGTCTGTGTGCATCTGCAGAATGGAAGCTGAACAGAAATACTCAGCTTGACAGAAACAGAGGAAGATGGTATGGATCTGTCCAAGCAAAGGGTGTCAGACAGACAGAAACATATAAAAGAAAGCTAAAAACAGATGTGTTTATGGTCCAGCATCATCCAGAGAATAAGATAGAGGTGACAATTGGAAATTATCGGTAACCTTGAATAGGTTGTTTTTGAATTTCCTGCATTTTGTATCTTGGTGTAAAGCCTGTGTATATGCTTACATGAAACAATCTCTTTATCGAAGATCCTTGATGGTCGACTGAAATTTGTTTTTATGGGAAAGAAGTTTCCCCCCTATTCTTAGATAATGTGAGAATGTATTTGGACTTCTTTGTACCACAATGACTTCAAAGAAAACAAAGAAAGAAAGAAGAGACGGCAGATCTTGACATTTCTCATTTTATAAATTTGTTTGTTTACTTTTAAGCCAGCAAGGATGTAAGGGCTATGCACATATTAAACAAAAACTCTCCACTTGCCCTTTTAACTCAGGTCTTCTTCCAGAGGCCTGGGAGCCTCAGGCAGAATCTCTTGTTCGCAGGACCCTGTTGTCGTGGGCAGAAATTTCCAATGCTCTTCCTGGAATATGAGCTAGAGCTCCAATCATTACTGGTACCATGGTTGCCTTCACTTTTCACATATTTTCCGCTTGGTATTTTTCAAGACGTTGGGTTTGTAGTTTGTCAACCACCAAAATGATCCTGTGACATATATTCTATTCTATTCTATTCTATTCTATTCTATTCTATTCTATTCTATTCTATTCTATTCTATTCTATTCTATTCTATTCTATTCTATTCTATTCTATTATATTATTTTATATTATATCATATATGCATTCCATTATATCAACATTCCTATGGCAGCTTTTGCATGTAATTATGTATCTTTATCGCATTGATCTTTTGATTTTGAGGTTTGTATGATTTCCTGCCATTCTATTGGGTGGATGGAGACACACCGCCTATGGGAACAAAGTCAAAGCAGATCAAACATGCTTAAAAACACAAAGAGGGACTGACCCTTCCTGGCACGTGACAGAATTGGCGCCATGGTTACTCATCTGTCTGTTTACATTTTTATACCAATAGTCCAGTCAAGGCTCTGTCTGACGGCACCTAGACATACACGTAGAACCCAAATAAGTTTTTTACAAACATTATGCTAACCTTAATAATCTAAACAGTGTATAATTCTATATGCATTTATAACAGTAATAAATGTACATTTTTTCTGCATAGGTATTGTACCATTTACTGATTTTTATGACACAGAATATTGGAAAAGTCTGTATCATAGCATACAGTATGTAATATTTACTTATCAAATCAGTCCAGGGTCAATACAGCTGATTTGCAAACAGTTTCTCATCCTGTAGTATTATTTGAAAAGTGCAATGGCCTTGAACACACACACACACAAACTGTATTGCCTGCTCACTTGAGTTTTTCGTGACAATAGCTCCTTGTCTCGTGCATTTCCTGATTCAGCACTCTGACAAAGAGATACTTTCTGGGGATTCTTTTCTTCACTAACCTTGTCCATAAAAGACACATGTGCACATACAAACTGTAATCAAACAACTCCCTGGGGAACAGAACATGATTAGATCTGAAGCCGCTAATTGGTCAAACAGTGCCAGCACTGTGACTGTTGAGTAGCTGGACAATGAGCATTCCCCATCCTCATGTGACGAGACTGGGGTGTATTACCTAGGAGATCAAAGTTTCCTTTTGCGTAAAGCATAGCACCACTCCCATATCTAAAGGAAATCTGATGTACTCAAGCACAATAGTTGTTTGCTATACAATACTACTCAAAGAGTTTATCATGGGTCTCGATTGTCTGCTTTTGGCCGGATTAGTTAATCATCTTTGACATCAAGCACTTTCACTTTATATATATATACAGTATATATGTACATTTCTTAAAATAGATATATAATGGATAGAAAATATAATGTGTTTAAGGAGGGGTTAATGTTCATTGGTACCATTTGTTTTTTTCAGTGTGCAGAACTCTCAAAAAGGCCTTGTCACAAACAATGCCAAGCTGAATGATTTCTTTAATTTGATCTTTACCCATTTTAAAAAGAAATATTACTGTTCAGGAGGTCAGCTTCAGTTCAGAGCACCACATATTGTTGTATAATACAAATGTTTTGTATATCTCTTCACTCCACTCCTCCCAGTTTATTGGATGATTTGGCATTAAGCCTTAAAGTGTGTGTGTGTGTGTGTGAGAGTGTACTGCATTACCTCCAGCTTATGTTGAGAGCCAATAGGTTCTTCCTATAGGGGGCTATCTGTCGTGCCACTGAAACCAGCGATGGAATTAAATAAAGGGAAAATGATGATCTAAGAGAGACTCAGAAAGTCTGTGCACAGTAAAACACCCATAGGCCAGTATTATTTTGGTCCACGTGGATGCTTTGCCCAGGATATGATAGAAGTGGACGATGGAGATGGGGAGCAGACAAGGTGGGCATGAAAAGAGAGGCACAAACAGCAGAAAGACTGAACTGACAACATCTGATGATAGAGTGGCAAAGCCAGTATGAAGGTGTGTAATAAGCTTAAAGGGAATTTATTTTAATACAATGTCAAATTTCTGTAGTGGGTAATCAATTCGACCAATATTTTGAGATTTATTTTAGCCAAAATGGTATGAGGTGTTTTAGTTTTCATGCTGGCCAAATATGGTGCAATGCAGCATGACAAAAAAAAAAAACATTCTTCAAGATGTTTTGACAGTTGTTAAGCTGTGCAACTGTGAAAATCTAATGTTTGGGAGCTGATTTTTACAGAAAGTGGGGCTTTCTCTTGGGAACCCATAAGTGCAAGCTATATGGAACTGTACTCACAAACATTTAGCATTACAGAGTCTGACTTGAGGATCTCACAGAAAGACTGACAAAGGGGTTCAATATATTCTGATTGTGTATAATAATGGATTCCAAATAATGTTGATGTGCCTAGTTGCTTCTCAAGATCGTAATTGATGTCTGTGGTAACACATCCAGTGTGTTAGACTAGAAACCCCTGGCGACTTAGCTTCTTAATTCCAATGGAAGCGAAAGGAATTAATTAGACAATAAACAAAGATATGCAGGGCTCTACATGCCTGCTTTTGTTTAACCATTTCTTGATTCATAATTCATAATAATATGACCTATTTTTAAAGTATTTCTTGACCTATAACATGTTGTTCATCAATGTGAGGTACACATCTGCAGGGAAACAAAAGTCTAGAATTGATTTGACCTGAGTTCTGGCAAATATTGAACAGTCATGTTATATGTAACTTGTTTGTGTGCTTACCTGCCTGATAGTGTTCCTGATCACATGTAACCCCAAATAACATTATATATTAATGAGCGGTAATTGGAAATATACCCTACTTAAAGCATTAGTTTTTGTTTAGTGCAGTTTACATTAAGATTCAAATGAACAAATTCTTTTAAAACCCTTTACTAAAAGAATACTTTATTTGACTGTTAGGTCAAAGAAAGTAAGGTTGTACATCAACAACAATATTCCCTTTAATGGGTCTTTTGCATATTTAGTGGGGTTGTGGGGATGAGTCACTGAGGTCATCTGTGAGACACTAATCCACCTGTTCTGTGGATCAAGTCGTCCCAGGACTCCATGTATTGCCACAGCACTGTCTATGAATGTATCAGTGTGCATGACTGCTGTAAGGAGGAAACTATCTATCCTGGTATCTGTATTTGGGATGCACTGTATGTTTTTTTGGTTAGCCAGTGTACTGCAACAATATCTGCCAGGACGAAAACCTAAACTGAAACTTTGTCAAGGGAACAGAGCCTATCCCATCTTCCACTGGGTGAGAGGCAGGGTACACCAGCATATCACAGCTATCTTGTAAACATTTATATTGTGGTTTTGGAACCGTTTTTGTAGCTCCATCCATGTAGGACAGGTGGTGAATTGAGCCCCTTAATGGACTCTCCTCACTTTAGATCATTAACTCTTCTCTGCATGTTCCAGTGAAACGTTTGACCTATAATACACCTCAAAACAACAGCATCAACATAATTATTGACAGTGGTGACATCTGTTTAACGTGGGTGTGGTGTACGGTGGAGGAGGAGGATACAGTGACAAAGAGGGAGGAAGGCGTGGGAGGAGGGGGGAGGAGGTTAATGTTTTGGTTGAAAGCAGGGGGCATGAGGAAAGTGTGCAAAGGTTCTGGCCAGAATGGAGCCAGAATATAAAAACAAGGCAGGAAACGTGTGTGTACACCCTGAGATCTGCATGAATGAACAGTGAACTGAGGTTACTATAATACAAGTGTAGCGTGACTGATGTGTCCTTTTAAATGGACTTCTGTCCATTTTCATTATCCTCTCACTTCTGGGTCCAAAATGTAAGCAATGGTTAAGTAATAGATTCCAGGGACCATAATGTTTTCAAAAACAGAAGTGTAATACCATGGAGGCTTAAAAATGTTTATACAGTCATTTCCTTGTTTTCCCCAAATGTCCAAGATACTGAATACTAAACTTCATAATTTGCAATATGACTGATGACTATCTGTAAGTTGCTCTTCACTGCAAATTACAAAACCATGTGCTGATAAAAAGCATAAAAAAAGTTAATGAAATTCTTGAAACCACCCACTATTTTGTTGAAAGTGTGATGAGTAAAGTTTGTGTAACTTTACTCTTTAACCAGTGGTTAAAGGTTACGGGCTGTGCAAATAGCAGCAACGATCTGTTCTTTTTCAATTCTTTTTGCTTTATGGACTCTTAGCTGCTTTAATAGATGGCCACAGATAGCATGTCTCTGTGTGTGTTTGTCTTTGACCTGCAGGACACCAGCTCAGACTGCTGTCTCCATGGTGAGGGGCTGCTTCCTGTCATCAAAAAGGCATGTTTCCTGTACTCAGGTCTCTGTTAGCCTACTGCACTCTCTCACTGCCAAGGGTGATTCAAGTGGCAAACAATAGATGCCAGGTCTATCCAGTGGTTTTGATGGTGGATGTGTACTTACATGCTGAAATATTTGCCAGTGAATGTATCTGAGTTTTTCTCCATGCCAGAAATTGCCAAACGCTTCTTCCCATTGTTGGCACCACAGCATGTTGCAGAGACATCATTGAGGAAACTGTTTCAATTCTCAAGGAGTCACGCACAGTGCATGACTCACTCTCTTTACTTGATTAGATTCCAGCCAGCACAAGACCAAAAAGGTGGAGCTGAAATGAGCGGAGGCGGGTGGGTGAAGTTTAAGGCCAAGCTCTGTGTGGAGGAAGCCTCTTAAAATAGCGAAGGCAGGCCAGTGCCATTGTCTGAACTGTTCCAGTGTCTTTCGGTTTCCTCCTGTGGACTTCATCCCTGTTCGCCCCACCCCAGCATTATTCTGAGCGGACAGTAGACACACAGGCACCAGGGGGGGAAACGGTTTCCCTGCACGCTACTCTTTCATGGAGCTATTGTAAAAATATTGGCACGGGGCAACAGAGGGGAGCTTTTAATAAGATACTTTTCACAGATTAGTGTACCAAATGTAGACCCTCACGTGACTGTATGTCAGCGTATTGTGTTTGCTTTTATGGTTTTTTAAAATGTTCTGTCAGTGAGTGAATCATCAGTATAGTATGTATGATATAACAATCAATGCTTGAATTTAGAGTCAACATGTCTATAAAGAACTTTTCTTCTGTGCAGTCTGCTAAGACTATGTCTGTATCCACATCAGAGTATTGCTTCCCAATTACACAGAGCTTGAATCTTCATGAGAGGCATTATAGGAAATCTCGTGACCTTTCCTACTTAAGTTGCAACCTCCTTCTGCAATAGAGACATGACTGATTGTTAGTGCTTACATAATCATGCAGATGCACACAAACTTAAAGAAGTTCTGCAGTCGTAAGACAGTTTTATTAAAGTACAGCTTATTTATGGTAGCTGGTTCCTGCCCGGGGCAACATTTTCACACTGGGTTTTGTTCTGCATACAGCTTGCATTAAAAGCAAAAATAGCTGCTGTCATGGAATGACAATTTAACATTAATATCATTATCCTCCATCCACCCATTTTCTGGGAGACAGGGAGCCGGAGTCTATCCGAGCTGCCTCTGTCTGAGAAGCTGGGTACACCCTGGACAGGTTGCCAGTCCCTCACAGGAGCAACACAGTAACATAATTATATGTTACTTCTGTCAATATCATTGGCTTTTACCTGCAATATTTTTTACGAGTTACCCATTCCGTTTTTTTGGGGTCTCATCCCATCTCCTGCATGACACACGGTGAGTACATGCTGACACCTATCTGACCCTTTAAAAAACAGGTAAAGCCGATCTCATTAAACTGGTCTTCTGACAGCACTTGACATTTCTGTTATCACAGCTCTTCTCTCCGCACGATGAAGCAGTCAGCATCTTTACGTAATAGCTGATATGTATCAGGCAGAGCTTAGTGAGTAAACGCAGTGGTGCCATTATGAGGAACTCATCGTACGATCTGAGTTATGAGTGCACGTTTGAGCTTGTGTCAGTGCTCTGTCACATTTAATCATGCCACAAGAATTACAGGACATCAGTAAGTGAAGTTTGCTGCCTGATCTGAGAGTAGATAAAAGAATGTCCTCTGGCCACGGAGGCGCTGCTCTGATTCATAGACCAAAACACTTGAAAAGAATGTATTGAGTTTTTGTTTTATTTTCCCCGAGGTCCAGTACAAAGAGAGGTTTAATCACCTGTTACTGTCTTATTTTTTTGTCCCGTTGTGGTTCTATCCAAGCCTGTGTTACATTCACATTACTTGATTCCACAGAAAAATCAAGATCCATATATCGAATAAATGACACTACTGAGGTATTAAGCGGTATCAGATTTAAGAGGTACATCTAATTAAATGAGTGAATGTGCAGAGCAGTCCATTCACCCCAAAGACCACCTCATATCACCTCCTGTTATGAACCAAAGCACTGATGTATTATTCCATAACAGCAGTGAGAGCAGAGCTGCCTTTGAAACACCATGAAAACACATAAAATCAAAACAACAAACGTTCCTGCTAATATCTAAGGACACGTAAGGAGAGGATGAATAAAATGACTGAATCTGGTTTTTAGTTACGACACATCTGAAAGCCTGAACATCAATTTGAGATTTTGGTGCAAATCAGTGTTGTCTAGTTTATAACTATGTTTACATAATAAGAATAATATACATATGTTTCACCAAGTATTCAAGCACCTTGTGTAATCCTCTGGAGTCAAACAGATAAAATCACATGATGGTGTTAAGGTGACGTTGCAAATTAGACACAAGTCTCCAAGTCTCTGATTTGATGCTTTTTGTGGCATTTGGGTGAAAGAGTAACTGTAACATAAGGTCAAAGCGAAAAGGAAAAGGAAAATAGACTAAAATGGACTGAAGCTACAGTCCACACTCCAGAACCCAACCATCTGACTGGATTGTACTAATGCTCAATAGCACATCTCCTTTTTGTCCTTATAATGTTGAAAGAAAAAAAAAAAGAATCATATCCATGTTAACATGAGTGACCTCTCCAGATATGAGCTATCACAACTTCTCTGGGCACACCGCATTGTGTTGCTATGGATGTTGGTATCTTTTACACATACAGGCTGATCAGGAGCGAGAGAAACTAATTTATTTGTCAGTTGGAAGCTACTTTCAACCCCGGGGAGGAAGAGGAGAGGCAGGATAGGAAGATGAGAAATAGACATGAGCTCGTGGGAGAGAAATGGAGAAGAGAATAGAGGAAAGATAATGAGTATATCATCGATAAAGCTAATTAGAGGAACAATGGAAGACCTTGTAGAATAGATTTTTGCCTTCACAATGAATTATTTCATATGTTTGGAGGACAAATAAGAATGAGAGAGAAATGTGAAGAGAGGCAAGAGAAGGAGTTATAGGAGTTAATTAGTGAATGATTAAGAGAGTCAGAGAATTGAGGAAAACGGCATCAGCACTAAAAACAGTGACATCACCTTTTCCGTCGCCCTTCCCATAACCCTGTATCTACCTCTCTTTGAGACTGATCTCTCTGCTTTGTATGCAAGGCATGCTCTCCTTCCCATCATCTGCCCTCTTCCAGGGTGTTAGCGTGTGCTGTGTACATGCACATCCTCTGGCACATCAAGATCACTCTGTCACTGAGTAGTTTCACCGGGCCGCAGACCTGTCCCATATGCTCATTGGCCGTGAGACGTGCTGCCTCAGCCAATGACACAGCAGCAAAGATTTTATAGCCGCGGTGGTTTGTGCGGTCAATGTCAATGTGTGTGTGTGTGTGTGTGTGTGTGTGAAAAGAAAACAGCCACAGAAGGGGAAAAAAGATGGTGAGAATAGGGACTTAATATAAAAGACAGTATGTGGGAAACAATGTAAAAGGTTGCTGCTGATGAAATGAGAAAAGTTGCAGCAAAATCACACATTAAAGACAAATGGTCCTTTTTTTTATAAAGACATCATGACAGAAAGACTACCTCTTTCCTCTTACTCATGCCTGTTCACTGTCAAAGAGGAGCAGCAAACCGAAAGTCCAATTGCAAAGAGGAGAGGAGTGCAGTCTTGGTGGATGTGTTATTACTTTGTAAGAAGGCTTGAGACTTCTCCCCTGAACTTAAACCCATTAGTCTAATTAAGATTGATTTAGCAACTAGTTTTAAGGAGCTATCAACAAAGCTATTCAGAGATATTATACCCAAATGTAAGCAATCTGCAGGACTTTATATCATACTCTCTTCTCCTGGAGTCCATGGACTCAAATTGTGTGACAAAACTATTCAGCAAATGTGACAAAACGCAGGCTAATGAGAAACCAAAGGATGCTGTAACCTTGCCAAACCCCGCTGCTGATCTGTCGAGTGCTGGTTAATTGCAGGCCTGTGGTGGAAAATGACTCTGTAGGCTGGAATGTGCCAAACCCAGATATTCACTGGATCAGACATTGCATCCTTTTTTCTTCTAATTTCATTCATCATTTTTGGAATATTTTATTAGAACCATTACATAAAAACCCAAAGCTAATCGATTTTCATTTAAGGCTCTGATGTGAAAAAGATAATAAAAAAAGATCAACAGACACAAAGGAGTCTGCTGTTGTTGGTCTAATTTTTCGGGATTTTTTCGATTTAAAATCTTTTCTATAGTTTCCCATTTTTTCAGTTGAAGAATTTCTTATTTTTTTGTTTTGTTGAATTTTTTCACTTTTATTTATTTCCCCTCCACTTTTAAAAGAAATTCAGTCAATTCATTTCCACATTTAAAGTTCAATCTTAAGTTTAATCCCTTTTTTAAATGACAGTTTCAAAAGTTTTTTTCCATTTAAAATCTTTTCTTCAGTTTTAGTTTATTTTCCATTTCAAATTTGACAAATGTTAGGCCTGTTGGATTCACAGTTTGCTTGGACTGTTTTTTCTTTAATTTACAGTATCTATTGTTAACCATCAATAATTTACCAGAAATGCTACTTCTTGGGGTGAATAAATCCTAACAACTGTTCCAAAGTCACTGTATCTTTCGAAAACAAAAATCAGAGACTGATTTGGATGCAAGCACCAGAATTGCCATGTCAGGTTTTTTTATGAAAAATATTTTTGTTTTTCTGTTTTTGTCAAAAGAATTCTTTTTCTTTTCAGCTCAGTGTTCTCCTGAACATATCCCAAACATTTCCATTTCAAAGAAGCACCAGACTGTGTGTATGTGTGTGTACTGGTACGCATTCGTTTGAGCTGTGCATATCAGTGCTTGAATTTATGTGTCAGGCTGAACTCCCTTGACAAGCACAGCTTTTTAAAATGTGCTGCTCTAGTGTGCAGGGACATCTCTGAGGGAAAAATGTTTTCTGAAAGGCACATAAATGAAGCTTGAGGATGCACTGCGCATCATGTGGTTGATCAACTGAGGGTAAAAAAATATCTGAATATACAGTATATATATTCATATGTGTGCGTGTGTATAGTATGTATGTATGTTATATGTATATATATGTTATATGCATGTAAAATAATGTGCTACCAAATCATCATGCATATTATTGGTCAGATGGTGCTCGTGTTTACTCAAAAAGGCACTGGATATCCTCATTAAACATGTATGATGGTAGAGTTAAAGGTTTTACACTGCTGTTACATTAACCACTTTGGGTCCACCTCAATGACAGAAAAATCTGAAAAAAAGTCTGATACAAAAATCTATTTCCTGAATAATGGACCCACAAAAGAGCAAATTCCAAAAATGGGAGTTGTTGAACAAGATGACAGTAATTGTGGGAATGTGTGTGTGTGAGATGTGAAGTAGAATGGGAAAAGTGGAGATGTGTGGGGAGGTTGGAGTGGGTGTAAAAAGCAAGCGCCAAAAAATCTTTGTGCGTAGATAACAAATGCAAGTAAAACTGAGGGAGTGAAACAGCAAGCCTGACAGATGAAAGAGAATATTCAAGTAATGGAAGTAAAGGAGATTCTCACAGGAGCCAGAGCTCACTCTTTCCCCACACATCTCCTGTACGAGCTGATATACCTTCCTTAGAGCTGATATTCAGATTTTCATTTGCAGAGAAGTAGTTGTCAATGTATAACTGCACCTACCTTTATAAGACATGTTTTTTTGACAATAAAGAAAAAAAGAATAAGGTAAAAGCTTCAGGATGTGTATTATTTAAAGTAGTGATTCAGAAAATCCTCTGGAGCCCCTGCTGTGGATATTCCCCACGGCAGTTGATGATTTTTACTTGGAGAGAAATTTTGAGTGCAGGAAAAGAAAAAACCTATGCACTTGTTTTAAGGCCAAAAGAAAGAAAGACTAGAGTTGATAGCATCCAAAAAGTATCCAGACATGAAGCAACTTTTTGAAATAGTTGAAAACAACAATTTGCAACTATTATTTTCAGTGCCACATAACAATAACAGAAGTTGTAATGATAATACTGACACAGAATACTCAAAGTGAGTTGAACAGTTGGATTGTAATTCACACGGTGTCCCCAGCTGTGCAAGAATCATAAAGAATAAAGAAGAACATTAGGCTGTAATCTCTAGCATTTGATTGCTGTACAATCACAAACACAGAGAAACAATTTCCATACACTATTTAGAAGATGCATGAAAGAATATTGATTATTTTTCAAAAAGTCAAAATCCCAATTGATAAGTAACTGTGTCACCAGCATTAGTCGTTGTTTTTCATCTGCCATGAGGATTCTGAACATGTTCCCTTGTAATAAAAAAGGAATTTCTTGCATCTATATCAATCTGTTCCTCCATTTACCATAATTCTAATCTAAGACAATGTGATTCCATTTGAATAGTAAACCACTTTAGGGACATTCTAACACATATAAATGATAGTCGAACAAACCGCTTTCATTAAAAAAGCCCTCAAGCTTATGCATGCTTACTGTGTACCTGCAAGGGTATGTGAGATGTAAATTTCATCGTCTACCAGAGTCCCAGTGGGTCCACCCAAAGCCGTCTGCTGATGTCTGCATACTGCTAAAAATCAGTGTCAGCACAGATTGAATCCACAGTTCGTTCCCCAGGAAAACAGCAAGCCTAACTACTGTTTAAAAAAATGGAAACTGAAGTAATATAGTTGGAGTTGTATGGAAAATGGCGGGACAATTCAGTTAGGACTCGTACATTTACTTTGATTTGCTTATTCAAATGATGTCAACGTGTGGGTGTAATTACTTGTTAGAATAGATAGATTAGAAGGAAGTTCACTTGCTTTTAAAACTGGTCATTTTGACTCTCAAAAGTCAAAGTCAGCTTTCCGGAGACAGACAGGAGAGTTGTGTGTGTTTATATGTGTTAGAATTGAGTAGCAATGTAATGCCCCAGTTCACTGAACTTCACAGTTCGAACCTGAAAACATGAAACTTCTGCTGACGCCACGGCTTGTCGACGTTGCCTTGGCGCTGACAGCCTGTACTGTTTTGCACGTGGGTGGAATGTCGACATAGCAAAGCTGGGCCTGCACGGAGGGGGTCTTGTTGGCGTGGAAGCCCAGTGGGTGATGTGCTTAGTTTAAGTCATGATCTCCATCACTCGAGCTCAAAGCAGTTTTCTGCTCCATCTTGCAGTGGTAGTTTCCACTTGTTACTTTTGTTCTTATTCATTTGAAGGATCAAAAGACAGTTTGTTTAGTTTTTTCTGCTTCTTTCACCCCCTTTATGTTCTTATGTTTTAGAATGTGTCTGTAACCTGGGACTAATTCTCACATTTTTGTCAGAGACTTATCTTTGTTACAGCTGACTATGGCACTTTTAGCCAGTTATTCAAGGGTTGACTCTGTGGTATGATAAGGATGTAATCATTTCAAACTATTTCATTAGTTACTGCTTCCTTCACAATCTGTGACTTACTTCTTGTTGCAATTTTTTTTTCATATATTCAAATACAAACCGAAATAATATTGAGTTGAGTTGTGTGAAATAGTGAATAGGCTGTCCTACTGGTTCAGGAATCTTGTGGTTCTTGGAGCTGAGAGCAAGTACTACACACATCCTGTCCAGTTTTGACTTAAAGACATTCCAGGGTAGTGCAACATGTTGCTCAGCTAATCTAAATCCTATTGTGTGTGGCATCAGTCGGGGACCTGATATTGCTCAGGAATTTGACATTTACTGTTGATTCCAGAGAGTTTTCACCTTTGCATTTGCTTCAAATTCTTCAGTTGATCAATGTCTTCAGATTACAAAAATAATTAAAGTGGATTGTAACGTGAGTTCCATTCGATTTTGCTTTGTAGTATCCAAATGATCACCAGATGTATTGTTTGTGTGCATTTGGTTTATAGAGGTTCTGGAAAAAAACACTTTAGTCTTTAGTGTGTGTGTTGGAGAACGAAAATCCAGGCCATATACCCTGGGGAGACAGACCTAGACTCATATCCAATGCTCTTTATGAACGAAAGCTGTCACCCCTGTCAGATCTTTCTATCTCTATACTTCCTTCATCTCTCCTTCTTTTTTATATTCTTCTTCGGTTCTCTCACATCTACTCACCAGCTCAGTACACCACTCTGTATTTCATCTGGCTCAGAGTATATTTTCTCAGACTCTATCAGATTTCACTTTGAACTGCTTTCCCTCTCGCCCCATTACATGTCAAGGGTATTTGTGATGAAAGTAGAATTCCCGCCTTGCAGCTAAAATGACCTATAAGTTTTCTGTCCCGCTCTTTAAAATCGTTTGGTTTTTACATAGAATCTCTGATGAAAACTCGAAAAGATGAGATGATGAGAACCTGTGACCTTTCTGGACAGTGTTATCATTCAGTGGCCATGCTTTTTTTTTATCCTCATGTCTATTAACAAGGAAAAGCCTTGAGCACCTGGTGTGGGTGTAGAAAGTAGAACAGTCTAATAGTAAATCACTCGTCAGTTTCGGCAGCTTACCCAACAGTGAACGAGGGAATGTCCAGCTCCTTCCTATCAGCATACTCCATCTTTTCTCCCTCTGCCCTTGACCCTACCTTTTCGTGTTAATGTGGCGATGGGGGGGCTGGTGGCAGGCCATTGGTGTGGCGCCAGATAGGAAGCAGCTGACTACTTGTGCAGGAAGTTAGACAATGAAGGACACATTGAAACATTGAATATCAGACAGAAAGAGTGGCACTGCGGGTATTTGTCGTGCCTGTGTGTGTCACAAATGTGTATATCATGGTAAACCATTGTTCTCAGGAGTAACATGGAACCTGGAGTTCTTATTGGCATACACATGTTTATTAACATCTATTCATCTTTGTTCCATTAATAAATCAGTTTTTGAAAAACCTCAGTGCTCTGAAATTTGTTCCAATTTTGATATGATAAATCCTTCTAAAGGCATTCCACGAGATGTCACCTTCAAATCGAGTAATAAAAGTGCAAATTTGTATATAATCAAGCCAATTTGCCATGTAAGATAACCATTACTGGTTATACACCTACTAAGCTGTCTGCTATTGTTTTTGTGTATTAGTTTAACATGCTTGTAACCATGGTAAACTGTATTGCAAGATAAATATAATATCTATAATAGTCCCGTACATATATACATATATATATGTGTGTACATATCCTAAACACAGAACATACATATTGAAATGATTGGCATATTCCTCAAGCTGCAGCTGCATACGGGACAAAAGACAGAAACAAAGTGTGTCTGTAAATAGTGCTGCTGAGCGTCTGTGTGCTCCCTGTGGCTCCTGCATGTTTCCTTATCGCAGAGCCATCGGCTAGATTGGCCCTCTGAAGTCAACGCTTCCCATTGTTCCTAGAAAGAGTGGAATTCCATCACTTGCACAATGGGACTGACAGAACAGGGACATTGAGCAAAGGCAAAGTTTGATGTGGACATATATGGTAGGTGAAGTAACACTGGGAGAATGTTTCATCCCCCAACAAGCTTGATTTCCTTCTTATTTTTGTCAATGTTTAATAAGACCTGAGTTGGCTGTGAGGTCAGTTTAAAGTGGTGTACATAAATACAATGATCTCAATAATTTATATCACATGAAACAGATTAAAAAATTATGTCCAATTTATCATCTATTGGTTATTTAGGAAAGCAATGATGAGAAAAGCGAAACTGTCACAGGATGCATGCTGTTTTTCATTGGAAAAGAATATATGTGTAATTGATCTAATTTAAATTATTTTTCAAAAGATAGATTTTGTTGTTTGTTGCACACAGTCATGAAAAAAACAAAACAAAGAAACTGCCATAACTGAAGTTAGCATATACGACCAATCAGAGAATGTCTGTGGCATTATCCCTGCTTTTTGGACCTCCACCTGAATGAGTATCAAGATGAAAGGATATGATAAATTGCCCTTTGATGTGTGTCCTTGGAGACACATGACTCACGTGCAGATGGGCTTGTGTGTGTTTGCATGTGTGTGAGAGTGTGCAGGTAGCATGTCCTCGAGTCTCCTGGCTTTCTCCTGTCAATCATCCAACCGAAAACTGCATTGCTGAAAAGGTCACGAGGCGTCTGATGAACGGGGAGACAGATGGAGCGATAGCTGAGCGATTCAAGCAGGTATTGACAGAAAATGCAGGCAATGAAGACCATGGACGCTTTTCACAATAACCTTTCAGAAATACCACACTCATTTTGAAGACTTATTCTGATTAAGGATCGCTGTAAACATGCAATCATGCGATCAAAAATCACGAGATGGGGTTCGGTTTCATACCATTCTGTCTGACTGGGACAGAATGTCCCTTTTCGACACCTGCCCAAACCTGATCTTCTGGTGAGTTCCCTGTTCAGATATGTAGCAGCCAACGAAAACAAGTGTCTCTTCCTCATGTTTCACACTGTTCTTTGTAAGCCATTCCTTCTAGGACAGTAAGCAGACATGTTTAAATGGGCGTGGCAAACATGTCACACTGTTAAGTGAAAGAACACCGGGTCAAATATGGATCCAGAGGGCCTGATCTCTGCTGTCTCTGCGCTGAACTGCTACCATGTGTTTGAAACAGCATTGCTTTTCAAGAAGTACACAGATGCATGCGTAAAATATTAAGTAACACGCAGTCATGGGAGATCCTTGGTCCCATGTCTTGAGCCTGCTTTATGTTTGAGTAAGCGATTCTCCTCATTAGTCGTGTATTCGCAATCATCGGCACTATTGCATTGAAAAGTAGCTCTTACCCAAGATGATTCCTTGATAGATGAGCTTTTAGGCCCACTTTGTATTCTGCATGTTTAGCCTGTGGGCAGGTGCCTAGAAGTAAGTGAAAGTGTACAAGCTGCCAAGTTGGTATTATAGAAACCGGAGCCAAGTGCTTTACAATCCTAGGCTTTGAAAAATTTTGGATGAAAATCAAGTGATACCAGTGTGTTGATATCTACCAGATCTGAGATACTTGTGTGTGATTCAGGTAAAGTGGCCATTTGCTAGACAAAAAGTCACCCTAATTTGGTGCCTGGCAACTTTGTTATTCCATGGGGGGAAAAAGACATATGAGGGGAGATGGGGCTGTCTGGGTATGATGATATTCCTTTTGTAATCCTTGTGTAATTCGGTCAATGATAAGATATTTCATGCACTCACATGGTGAATAAACCACTAAAGACAAATCAGAAACCTGAAATGCACTCATGGCATGCTGAACATAAGGTATGTGACTCAGGTGACACAGCGTTGACACCTCCCCTGTGAGAAATCTTCCCACATGGCCATGCCGTGTGATTTAAAAAAGAATATACATGCAGACCTTGTCTTTCTACACTTGTATCTTAATGCCAGCTGTCCTTTACACACATTCATAAGCTTGTTTAGCTATTCTTAAGAGGACATGTAGTCTACATCTATACACTGCCTTATTCAAACCCAAATCCAAACCTTTGCCTTACATTAAAAAGTGTTCTGCCTGACCTTTGTGAGCAGAACTGGTCCAAACAAAGTCAGTGATGATACAAGAAAAAGGTCTGGTGAGTTAACAAAAACAACAACACCCACCTCTGCCTCTGCAACTTTACTCCACCAGTTCACCTCTGTTCTGTAAGGAAAATGTAGCAGCGCAACAGAAAGAAAAAAAAGGGGGGGCTAATGGGCCCTGTATAGGGCCTGGATGAGGAGCTGAGGGACAATATGTCTGCCGGTGATGTTTCTATTTGTTTTTTGTTTTTTTATTGTGGCAGGAAGTCGTTTCTGCCATGTGAAGACCAAGAAACACGTGCTGTGAAATTGACAGACAGATATCACCTAAAACTTTGCAAAATGAGAGCATTGTCTGCAGCTGGGAATGAGGATTTAACATGTGCATGCACACAAAGATTATGTATTTAGAATAAGGTACCTTAACTATCTAGGTAATTATCTTTCCTTTATTTTTATTTTTGCTCAACAAAGAAAGTTGAATTCCGTAGAGTTCAAAGAGGCTTGTGCGAGGGTTGGACAAAATTCTTGACATTCAGAGAACACAATAGCCAGCATATTTGAGCGTGGTTTAATCAGCCCTCTGGTGTTTTTAAGGACATGCAACTGTTGTTGTTTTGAGTTGTACTCTTCACCAAGATCTTATTGTTCTCTTATACACTCAATCACAAGAATCACTAATAATCATAATCTTTATATGATTTGCAGTTTACAAGTACTGCGGAAGATCTAAATAATAAAGTTACAAACAAAGTTAAGAGGGTATTTTTATTGATTTAGGGTTTTTTGCAATCAAACACAAACTAAATAGCAAATAAAGTGTGCAGTAACAAAAATGGCTTTTCTTCTCTAATCCTTTAAGGTGAGTCAAATCCCTTATCCTGTGTTTAACGTTTTTAAAAAGAACAAAAAGACAGTTATTATCAGATCATTTCAAACAATTTGATTTAATCTTAAAGAAAATGAAGTGTTTTTCTTTCTCAGATAAATTATAAGTGCAAACAGCTGCAAGAATGCCAATGCCTCTCTGAACGTGGATTCTATCTTTTCCTCAGTGGGCAATGGCAGATTCAGGTCATTCAAAACAAATCCTTTGGAGTACTCGTTCCGAAATGCAGATGCTTATGGTGTTATATGTAGTGTTGGCATTTGGAGAGGGAAAGTTTTTGTGCACGTGATGCCTGGGGGCTTTTTCTGCAGCATTTCCATGAGGTGTTTTTACTGTACGGTGCAAAGCTGACAATATTTATTGAATGGGGATGCAATCAGACATTGAAACACAAAAGGGAAATATTTTAAGATTACTTTTGATATAATGTGTTCCAGCCAGGTGAATTTCATGTGTCTTCCAGACTGGCACAAAGCCTACACACATGTCCTTTTAGGTGAGTTTGTGATGTTTTAGATCAATTGTGTACAAAGAGATACTTTAACACAAGTCCAAATAATGTCACATGATTTTATAGCCCCAGTAAGTACTAAAATAAATATCATTTAAAAGTGTCACACCAAATTGAAATGAGTCTTAAGAGAGACAGTCTGACTGCCTCCTGGTGTAGCTGACTGCGCTCTGTGATGATTGTCGGCTACTGAACCAGTCTAATTGGTTCTCTCCTCTCCAGCGCTTTCCCTTCGTCTCCTTAGCTCAGCACTGCAGTGCTGGTGGTCCCTCGGGAGTTTTATGTCTGTCTTCTCTCTCACACACACACACACACACACGCACACACACACACACACACACACACACACGCACACCGACCCAATATGGTAATGTGGGAAACAAACATATGCACAAACCAACCGCAATCACTTGCACGTGCAGGTACACATACACCCCCTTTAAGTTCAACTCCCTAATCCTCTTGCAAGCCCAGTTACTCCCTTCCCACCCTGGGAAAGCTTTGATGTAAATAACGTGAAAAAAGTCAAACAGAAACTGAAACCCATACCCGTTTACTCACCGTGGTTTTCATCATTCCTTTTTTCAGTTGAATGTGTGTGTCAGAATGAATTAATGTTGTTTATGTGCTACCCTCACAAAAGTCTGTATTTCCTTACAAATGGCAGTTACTTATTTTCTCTCATCCCCATACTCTTTCACACATTTCTCATACATTTTGCCTCAAATTGTCTTGTTTTTTCAACAACTCTGCGCGGCAACATTGTTCACACCTCACAATTTACCCGGCTGTGCTCGTAAAAAGAAAAACGGAATACTCCAAAATATAAGTGCCGACCTCTCCGCTCTCTCAGCTAATCATAGCCGAAGTAGTTGTGCGCTTTAAGAAGAATGTGTGCACAGTGAGCAGCTGCTGTTTTCAGTTTGGGAGAGAACTAGTGCCGGGTGTGAAGGCAAAGCTCTCCTCCCTCTATAGATGCTCAGTGCTGCAGAGTAGGAATATGGTTAATTTATGAAAGCGGCTCTGAGTCTGGAGGAGAGTCTGTGTATATCTTTTACAGAACAACATAAAGTGCATGCAGTCAGGGTCACATGGTCCGGGCATCGTTCCCACCAATGAGCTCACTGCCGCATGTCAGTGGTCAGTCTGTCTGTGCCCTGAAAAGACTCACTCTTAGTGAGATAGCACTGATTGTGCCTCTCTGAACTGATGTGTCGAAGTCGAAGTCGAAACCTGCCCACTGCGATTATTGTTAACTCTGAGAAAAATCAGCACCATGAGTCTCTTTAGGTTTTTATTTTTCTCACGGAAAGTGCTGATAAGGATTAGCATAAATTTTCCAACCAGGTCTTGTTCATTGTATGATCAACACAAACCCAGCGGACCTCATTAGCAGTCTCAGATTGCAATTGTATATCATCTCTGTCCATCACCAGGGTATGAAAACAGCCTCACTTGGCTTTCTGTTCAAAGTTCTTAGTCTCATGTGCACTAGCTGTTGATGTGGGCAAATAACAAGCATGGAAAAGCACACAGAGCCTTTCCCACAAAAGTTGTGATTGGGACATTCAAGCACTGTTTTTTACTTTTTGAAAAATTCATCTTTATAGAGGTGGTATCGTTTTGAGGAGAGTGCATAATTTATAGACTGATCATTTTGGTTACTCGTTCCATTTTGGAAAACCTGATGTTAATTATTCAAAAGCTGCCTTTGAATTCACAAAAGCTGCCTGAAACCCAGAATTATTTATGTGCCATGCAGCTATATATGTAAAAGAGAATCTGCTGTGGTTATATAAGGTTGTTGCTGCTGTCAGACTCTATAAAAGCACCCTGGAGCCCTTACAGCTCTATCTATGTGGAAATATTTTGGCAAACTAGGATTTTGTCTTTATTCCCCTGACTAGGTTCAGTGAAGCACCGGTGCTTTAATGTTGAAACCAAAGTGAGCTTTTTATTTATTTTTTCCTCCATTGACAAGATCCAGTGAGGCAAGTATTAAAATGCACTCAAAGCTCAGTTTCTATATATTTCATCAGATCCTTTAGCAAACTTAATTTGTCCTCTTTCACTCATACAGCCCGTATGAGCATGCCAACAAAAGGTAATGTGTCACAGATAGATGACAATTCTAAAGAAGCGAAACTAATGCTATGGCAGAGTGACAACGTACATGATGAAATGCTGCTTCTTCTTGACACATCCATCCACTCTGACCTCCTTCCCATGGAGAGTTTGTTTGTCGGTACCGGTGATTGACAACTAGGGTGGACAGTTCATTCATCTGATTTTCCTTTGCACTCTGTGGGATAATAGAGGCTAAAAAATGGTAATATTACCATATTCTCTGGTTAAGAAAGTCAGTCTGTGATGAAAAACTGTAAAATAACAACAATTTAAAGTCTCCAAAAATGTCGAATTACTTCCTTTGCAAAATTGAACAGAGTATCAACATTTTCACTAATGTGCTCCTGCACAACTATTGGAATTTTTCAGAATCTTCACAAAAAGGTTTCCAGCTGTGTGTACCATCGGACCCACTACTGTCCAGTAACTTATGTTTGTGTAAAATAATGAATAAGTAAATAGATAAATAAGTGGAAATAGTTCCTTGCAAATGATTGCTTGAATAGTTATTGGACATCTTATGGAAATTGACTTCTGAAATCTGCACCATCACTTTTTTCTCCCGCACAGAAAACTGCATCCCTCTCATTATGCAGCTGAGGAAAACTGACGTGCATGCTGAGTAATTAGAATTTCATTTCTGCTGAATGGCAACCATGTGCAGCAGAGGAAATGTTCATTTACACAGAGTGGATATGTTGTTATTCCTTGATTAAATATCCAGTTCTGGACCATCCCAACGGTTTCTGCTTTAATCAATGGAATAACATTCATTGAGTTTTTAATCATCATGTACTCCGTTCTGATAGAAAGAGTAATCCTGTATCCAATGATGTTATGTTTTTGGCCGATGGACAGGGCCACGTCAGTGTCATTCCTTTACTGGGTTTTAATTACCTTCAGTAGAAGCCCCTTCAGTATCTGCAGTAGAAACCATGAGACCACTGCCAAATGTTTCCATCTGGTGATGTTTCATTATAGCACATGGCGTGTGGTAATACAGAAAGTGAAGACACTTGTTGAAAATTCCAACTTACTGACTCTATAAAGAGGTTGCATTTTATTCCAGACAATGACTGTATATATGTTATGTCATAAAAGGTTTTTGTCCGTATACATAGGAATGCTGCTTAGTTAAATGTTAGCATATAACTGGCAGAATCTCATATTTCTAAGAGAACTTTGGGACTTTTTCTTAAATGAAATATATGAGGATGATGTCTAATGTGGACACTCTCACCCAGGTTGTGTTCCCCTTCTTCTGCACGTATGGATGATACTTTGCACGACACCATGTTTTAGTTGGATTTGATGTCAGATCCAGATATAGCCACTTAAAACGGCTGGCTGCTTCATGCATCTGTTTAGAGCCAATATGCTGTCAGGTCTGTGGCTTTGGACCGAATTCCACTGACAGGAAACTGGCGAGGAGAGGCAATTCTAAGTGGCTGCATCTGTGTTAGCTACCCAGAAAAATGAAAATAAACAACTTAAACGTCTGTGTATGTAATTCCTTTTACCTGCCTCCATTATTTGAATAAAATAGTAGATGAAAAAACCTTTAGAAAACTTCCAAGTTCATTTTCTCCAGGCAAAATATCAAAAGGGGTACTTAAGTGGCATACAGGAAAACAGTCTTCCTTGGCGTTTAATGTCTTATAATGATTCTTTTAGGTCATCAGCTCACAAGTGTTAATACAACCTTCATGCAAAGTGAATTGGTTAATAAAAGGAGCATGACTCAGCTGCATTGTTCTCAGGGGTGGCAGCAGAAAATGAAACTGCTCATGTGTTGTGGTGCCAGAGGCTAGAACCAGCACAACCTGCATGTTGCACATTTGTTTGACAAACTACTGGAATGAACACTGTCAAAACTAAAGATTAAGCCCTCACACACGTATTTTGTGGTCAGCACTCTAAAAACCTATAGTCTCTGTCTTCTTCAGTCTTCACTGGGACTATTCCAGAAAATGGAAGGAAAAACATGGGTGAGGTGAGGTGAGTTACTTTGAAGGATGGGGAGAAAAAGAGGAGGTGCTACCATTGACTGCAGAGTGAGCTGAGGAAAAAGGGGGAGGGCAAGGAGGAGAAGAGGAATGGCGAGGAAGTCTGAGGGATGGAGAGAGAACGAGGAGGAGAGAAGCGGAGGCGGCACCTGCTCACTGCAGAGCCTTTCATTGATAAAGTAGCAGCGGTGGGAGCCACGGGACCGCAGCTGGCCACATCACTCCTGCCTCATCACGCACCCACACACACTCCCCCCGAGTCTTCCTCCGAGCGTTCGTCCACAAGGCACCTTCAGCCATGCCTCCACTCAGACGCACAACGGCGTCCCTCTCTTCTCTCCACGCTGCTCCTGGCGATGGAGCCTTAGTTCAAGCGAGAAGATTCACCTGTAACTGAAGAGAGGGAATTGACGCAACTGATCCGGGACCAGGCTTCGGAGGAGTTTTCTTTAAAAAACACACACACACACACACACAGGCTGCAGTGGGATCAGCGGAACACGCCAACACAGCAGCATAAAGGTACAGAGGGATGCAAGTATGTGCCCGTCCTATTGAACCTAAATGACGCTGAGAGCGTAGATAACCTCATTTGTGTGTGTAAACTTTACACACTTCACCAAGTGGCTTCAAAAGTCCTCCTGTAAACAGGGCTGTTTACTCCTCACAGCAACAGGAGCCGGGCTTTTCCTCCTCTCCGTTTCTTCGTTTTTTTGCCGAGCATCTTTTATTTTGCTCATCATCCCTTATCCACATCTCTATCCAGCGTTACAGTATCTCTCTCTAATTGCAGTATCTTACCCCCCCCCCCCCTCACATTTTTGGTTCATATGCCTCCTCCACCCCCTCTTGCTCTCACTCTCCTGCACCCTCTCCTTGCCTCACAAAAGCATCTCTCCCAATTCTGGTCCTGCACTCGTCTCCGCATCTCCGTGCCTCATGCCTTAAACAACTCTGCCGCCCTCTCGTTTTTTTTTCTCCTCGCCAGTCCGTCTGTCATCCTGGGATCTACGGAGGCAAGCGGGGTGCCGGTGTCGGCCATGAAGCTGGTGAACGGGGCAGGAGGAGGCAGCGGTGGTGGAGGAGGTGCAGGAGGAGGAGGAGGAGGAGGAGGAGGAGGAGGAGGGGGAGAAAAAACTGCCTTCTCCTTTAAGAAGTGCTCAGCCTTCCAGTTTGTCAAGAGAAAGGTGAGTTTGGGTGACACACACACACACGCTGCACGCAGCTTGGGGTGGGTGAATCTCGCCTTCCTACAGCTGCACCTACGCAAGCTGAGAGAAGGAGGTGTCACAGTTGGAGCGCTCCCGCTCTCTTTGTGCCAGAGATGATGTCATTGTGAGAGGCAAGATGCTCTCTACATGTCTGTGTTTACACTGCGCGGAGGGAAAAATCTCTGCGCTCCTGTGATTGTGTTCAGTGTCAAAACACAAGTTGGAAGTCTAAATATTGTGACACTGGCTATGTGTTTAGGTCCTGTCACAAAAATAAGATCATGTGCCACATACAAAATATGATCTTAAAAAAAAAGCAGGACAAAATAAGAGGCAAAAATTAGGGAGACTATAAGTTTATTTCATTAAATGTCTCAAATGTTTCTAGGATTGTTATTGAAAAGGAAGATGATTGTATAATTTTTCCTAGCATAATAACAGCATTTGCAAGTCTTTTAAGACCCAATTCTTAAAAGAAGGAAATTATTCATAATCAGCTGAGCAATACAGGGTTTAAAGTGGACAACTGAAACAAAAATAAAACTAAAATAAACTGCAAAAAGAACTGTCAAATCATTTTGAATAACTAGCTAACTATGCATCTATGACATAAATAAAGAAGAGCTAAGTAATGTTTAGTGTTTTACTGACCAGAGACAGATGATTATTTTGCACCATATTGTTGCATTTTATAGACCAAAAGATTAGGGATTCATACGTAAAATATTTTTCAGATCAGATCAATTGCATGTAAAATGCGTAGCTAAATGGATGCAATGAAGTTAGATCATAGCTGATGTTAACTTCACCTCAACACACGCTGCACTTCTAAATAAACTAACTCAAATAACACCAGAGCTTTCTTTGACTGGTGAACTGCTTTATAGCCTTTCCAAATCTGAATAATTAACAACTGATTTACATTAGATCAAAGAATAGCACAGAGCAACATGACTGCCAGACATTACAGGAAGGAAATGACTGTCATCATTTCACGCTTAGAAAAAGACTTATAACACCACAACTCCACGGATGCTGGGGACCTTAGTTTTTGCTGTTACCTTGAAACGATCTCATTAATAAAATCAAGTGAAAAGTGAAGCATTTCTTTCACAGCTGATGTAGTTTAGGATGCCATAAACTTGGCTTATTGATGCAGATATGTTGTTGGAACAGCAGATTGTCAACAGACTATTCTATCCTTGATAATTATTTTTCTCATTTGGGTTCACAGATCCATTTATAGACGTCTCTTTCTGTTTCTGTTATACTTATTTCTTTCTGTTTTGCAAAAATGGGGTTGTTCAAATGGTGTGTTTACGTGGTTGTGTGCATCTCAGATGGTGTACAGTATGGTGTGGATCACAGATGACTTGCCAAGTGAATATGGGCAGATTTTGCTAACACCCACGCACAAACACACATGTTCTATCACAGACATTTCTCTCTCTCTCTGTGTATATCTATCTGTTTACCAATAGTTGGCTTGCTGCTCTTTGGGTTTTATTTGTCATTGGTCTCTCTAGTTGTGTGTAAATAAGCCGCATCACTTAACGGGGCGTGCACAGGCTCAGACAGGGAAATGATGAAAGGAAATCAATGGTGTTGTGTGCATTTCCATTTGTCTATTTGGGAGGGAACATTTGAGCAGACATGAAGAAAACAAACACATCACAAGGATGGTGAAGTAACATTCAGCTTTATGGGGACTTTTGAAAATTGCCAAAAAAAAGGAGAAAAACCTCTGTAAACTCTGGATGACTGTTTTGTTTCCTGTGTTTGGGATGACACTTATGATGAATTTCTCTGTCAGCTCGAGATGTCAAACAAGACGGATGATGGCAGAACATTTGATCTTTGACATGCAACCACAGCATCACTTCCATACTTTGAAATCTGATGGAGAGTATAAATGGAGAAGACAGTCGGGTTAGATTACACGTTCAGTTCTTTGTCAGCTTGCGCTGCTTTTATAGTGTGTGACTTTTTTATGCTCTTGCGCCACTTCTACAGTAGCTTGTTTGCATTGCGCTGACCTGCCGGAGTGTTTTTCCAGGTCCGTCTTCCTTTTGGACCTGACATGCCTTGACATGCTGTCTGACTACCCTTGGATTTTGGCATTCAGTTTCGCTGTGTGTGTTTGCGTGTGTGTGGGTGGGTCCCAGCTGTCTGAACTTGCTCAGACGCACAGGCCACAACCCCATGGTGTGTGTTTACTAAATGTTCCACGCTCGCAGCAGGGTGAGCTTTCTCAAGGCCTCTCATGAAAATGTTGATTTTTCTCTCATCCCTGTCAATCTCCCTGCTGTTCCCGCATGAGTCTGCATTTACTTCAGTCTCTTTTTGTATCCTGTCTCCTTTTGCAACATATTCTATATTTCTTTCCTCTGACGGCCATGAACCCATATGCTGGAGAAAAAAATACACATTCTGCTTGTTCCTGTTGTGCGGTTATTACACAATTAAATAATATATTTCCTTTAAATCACGACAACCTTTGGCTCAATAATGCGAATGTGAACAGTAATATAGGTTTGGAGGGGTTTGACTTGAAATGGCTCAGTTGTGGTTGTACAAGAGCAAGTTTATCTGTGCTTACTATCAAGGAAGTCACAGACTTTTATATTCCTGAGAATACCATCAAGTTATCCTGTATGGCATCAACCGGTTGGATGTGTGTAACACAAATATATCAGGCAGCAAGTTCTTCTCTTTGGTGGCGGCGCAAAAACATGATGTGTGCATCTTTTCAATATTATTTGCGTGTCATTCGAAATTAGATGTAATCAAGTAGCACATGACAAACTCCTCTCTCTCTGCCTGAAACATTGCAGCTGGGAGGGCTGACAGCATGTGTATAGTTCTGTGTGTTTTATGTGGGTCACTTTTGGAAGTGCTTTAAATGACATGACTAAAAATAAAGACGTTACTAATTTTATGCCTTTGTCCTCCAAGCAATTATCTATTCTTTCGGTTTCAGGTACGGAGATGGATGAGAAACCCCAAGGTTAGCGTGGAGAAAGCTCAGGGGAAAGGTCTCCTCTATCCCTGTCCAAAGTGTCCACTGGCTGATGAGCTGTGGTACCCACACTTCCCGTCACCTTACGGCTGCTGTCACTACGGGGGCCTGCAGGGCGGCCACTACTACCACCAGGAGCCGTGCTCACCTTGTGCTGCCGGTGGACAAACCGGCGCACACGAGAAAAGCAAAGGCTGCAAGGTAACGGGGGGACGACGAGTGGGAGAGTGGGTTTGTGCGTTTGTACAGATAACCGTGTTTTCGTCACTTCTCGTTTCATGACGCCACATGTCCTGTGACACACGGTCACCTGCGGGCATCTCTCCATTTCACTTCACACTCTGAGCTGAAGGTGACACAGCATGTGGTGCTGTGGGGAGTAACCAAACCACCTCTGTATATTTCCAGCTATAGACGCCATCATTAACCGTCCTCTAATACTATTCCTAGAAAGGTTGTGAGGTTGCGGGTGGGTAAGAAAAAAAAAAACAAGTTTAATGCTACAGCTTACACTACCTCAAAGCACAAAGCATCATAGGGACTACTATTAAACATTTATATCTGTTATTTTTAGAGTAATCCAAACATATTCATAGATTTTGGTCTTTTGTTCCATGGGTGTTTTAGCAGGATGCTCTGTCTCATATTAGTTGTTCTTTTAAGGATCTGCGCATTCACTATGTTTCAGCAGACAGTTAGGCTTTTACATTTTGGCTTCCTTACATATTCCGCATCACTGCATTTACTCAAAAATGAATACTTTAAGATTGAAATATGAAGGTTACCTTGATTTAGGAGACTTGAGTTGTTGTCAGTCTCTTCTCTCTACCCTGAAATCATTTCAAATCATAACAGAATTCCCAGATAACATGACGTGCATGTTTTAAACTGTTTAGGGAACTGTGCTAACCTCTGCATCATTATGTCATGCCCTGTCACTTAAAGCACTAATGGTTTCAGTTCATGTAAATGCATATCATTTATTCATATACCATCCATCTTTTACAGAAAAACAGTTTTTGCTCTTTGCTGCTTTTTAGTATGACTATATTTACAACTGACCTTTGCAGGAATTCAGACCTACAGCTCCTTAAGCTTCTATGTGAAAACTTTAGTTCACACCTCATTGAGCTGCCACACTGCATCAACTCAAATTTGAAATTTCTGCCCCAAAATAGTTCAGCTGTGAGATTAATACTTATCCAGGAATTGTTGTCATTTATGACATTAAAAACAAAGAGTAAAGAAAAGTATGAGTAGGTGCAGTCTAATAAGATGCTTTGTTGAACTGAAGTATATTAGTCCTATCAGCCTGTTTTTAAAAATATAGGCCTTACGCTTTATTACAATGAAAATATAAATCTATGTCTGATGCCTGGTTTTGAAAAGAGAAAGTTACTTAAAGATACATCGCTAAATACTAATACTGAAATCGTTTACTATTATTAAATACTAATACCAACACACACTTACAATTATTCATCACTATGACATCATTTTTCCTACAATAGACAAGATAACCAATAGCTGTTTTTGTGTAAATGCCATAGACTGTAGAATTATTTTATTATGTAATTTAAGTGCTACATTGTGTGAGAATGCGGAGAACATGACCTATAAAGTACAATGCATGAGGACAGGCTGCCCACTCCGCTGCTGGCCTCTCAACAAAAATCCCTCCATAACTTGAGCCATTTCACGGACATCCCATGGTTTGCCCAGTAGCTATTGGAGGAAGCCATGGTAGCAATCAGTACTAAAAGGATTCTAGACATTGTTGTATCTCTCTTTGTTCTCCCCTTAAGCTCCACCATGAGTGGTGTTATGTAACATAAACACATAGGCAACAAAAGACTGAGCATGTTTTACAGAGTGCTCCATGTTGCTGCCCACCACTGGAGGGTGTTTCATTACATTCAGCGGAGAACATGAACACCGAAGTGAAAATTGAAAATGAACATGAGTGCATGGTTGGAATGGCAATTGTCACCATTGGCCAAACATACTCGCTCACACATACACACAGCTGTACATGCACAAATGCACACATTATTATTTGCTGCTGCAGGTGTTTGGGTTTTGATCGGTTATTATGTCTAAATAGCCAACCCACTGCTTATCAATCATTGCACCCTTCACTTGTTCAACACTGTGTGTTTTTCCATTCCTCCGGCATAGGGAGTGAGTCATCACTGTTGCAGTAAGGCTAAGCTACAATGCCTTTATTTAAATTTCAGTGTGTTCAGGGAGGGACAATGTTGAGGTACGGAGCATTTCTATTCTCTTTCCTTCTTTTAATTTAGTTTAGACAATCTTCCAAAGCGTTTCCTAATTCAGGCCATCAATTCTACCTCTCGCCCTCAAACCGATTTCTATGTCAGTAGTATCACGGATCTATCTCAGAGGCCAGAACTGGCGTGTGTGTGGATTTAATAGGTGTTGCACTGAGGTGAGAACAGTCTGTGGAGATTAAAGAGGAGGGGGCCCAGGTGTTAGTCATTTCCACTGCGGAGAGCACGGGCAGTCAGTGCCACACAGGGCTGACCTCCACCAGCTATTCATAGCCTGCATGGGATCTGGTGCGGTTTTTTTGACATCTTCGCGTGCTCTGTCCAAATACTTCCTAACTCAGCACTTATTGTTGGTGTACCAAATGCTTACAGAGAATTATGCTTGTCTGGCAAATGGAACAGTCATAGGAACATGTTTTGTGCATGCCAAACTAACTGTTGTGCTCAGATGGAGGCCACCCACGACCTCCATGTCAAATGCAAAGGAGCAAGGATTAACTATGGAATTTATCATCCCACTCCGATAGTCTTGGGCTGGTGAATGCATTAAAAAGCTGCTGTCATGTGTTAGAGAAGGTGTGAATGAAAGGAAAAGCAGATGACATCAGAATCGGCTTACTCCAAAGCATGGACAAGCTGTTAGATTTTATTTTAATCGTGGTCGAAATCTTTTATTTCTGTCATTTGTCTTCCCAGAGTTGTACAATTCTGTGTATTTTTTCTTCCCTATAAAGTTCTGTTTTAATGTATTATGCATCTCTTCTTCCTGCATTGTATCATCATTTTCCACATCCCTTTTAATTATCTCATTCTCTACTTTTGTTCTGTTGACTGTTATTGTTTTCCTAAAATGCCCTATGCTTTTTCAAACTGAAAATTCAGCTTTTGTTTTTCTCACTTACATAAGAGGCTTCAGCGTTTGGCTTATTTGCTCTTGGCAGCATAAACTTGCTGTGATTTGTTTTGTTTTTTTTGCCAGAGGGCCAGCAGCAGACTTGAAATTAAAGCTTTTGGAACCCACAAGAGGCCAAATTTAAATTAAATATGAACTCTCCTCCGTCTCAATTTATATGCAGACAAACTCTCTCACACTAATGTGATGTTCTCCCTCCAATAAAGTCCTTCTTGACAGATGCCCACTTCTTTATTGTACTCATTAAATAGCCATTGCTGTGCCTTCAAAAAAGAAAATAACGTCAGCACCATATAAAATGCAGGTAGCTTACCTTGACCCTGTGCTCTGGGTGGCCTTTACTCCACTGCTACTTCTGATGAGTCCATCAGAGCTAAAGATATATATAGATCCAGCTTTATTGGGCTACTTTCATTATCATATGAAATCAGTGCACCGGAGTTATAACCATACATGTGCGTGTGGAGTTTAATGACTGCAGGGACAATAAAAGAGGACAGGTCTACAGTCAGTAAATGGCAAGAGGAATGACAGGAAAAGGGAAAAACAATGGCTTTATGGCTGGATAGGGGGATTGATAGGGTTGAGATGGGAGATATAAATGAGAAAAGCAATGATATAGGTGAGAGGAACTGAGAGGACAGCTTTATAAGATGAGGTCAGGCCATCTGCCCCTACAATGCCTGAGCAGAGGCAAAGGATATAAACCCTCTGGATGAGGACATTCTGTAGCATCCAGTGCACACACAGGCACACAAAGACAACCAATGCAAGCGAAGCCTCTCTACTAATCTCTTACATCACACCGGACCTGTTCTTTGCAAAGACTTAATCAAAGCAAGGAACACATACTTGTGCTGACAGCTGCTTGTTCTTACACGCTATCTCTCTCTTTATGCAATTTCATTCATTTCCTAGAATCTAAAAGCTCAGCAGTGCTTGGCCTAAGCTCAAATGTCCCATTGACATTTATGGTCAAATAACTTGAGGACAACACAGTATTTCCATGAATGTCAGATTATTACAACAACTCCTCACAAACAAATAAGCAATGACACCCCATGCTCCTGAGAAGGTGTTGGAACAAGATGTTCAAAACTACTGGATAACTAGACTTCCTTTCTCATAGGGCAATACAAAGATGTCTGTGTACCTTTGCTTTTAGTATGGTTTAAGATGGTTATACATTGTTTGCAGATAAGTCAGAAAAAATGTCACAGGCTCTTTAAATACCTAATTCTATTTGTTCTGATACTGGTTAACTTTGAGCGTTTTTTAACTATGCCCAAATTATTTTGTAGAAAATATATATTATATACATGTACAAATTTCTTCAAGTTTGAAATACAAGAACGAAGTATTTCCACGTTACATACAAAGCTATTAGCTAAAATGCTGTGTTGCTATAGCAATATTTTCTGTCCATGTCCATTTGGCTTGTTCTGAGGTTGAAGTACGAGATGGTGTTAATAAGTAAAAGTACTCAGCACCCTATACCTAAAAAACCCTCAGTTGCTTGTTCATTTCTGTATATTGTCCAAAAGTCAGTCATGCAGAGATAGAAAGAAAGGAAGGCAGGAAGTGGAGCAAAGAAGATGAGTGCTGGGGAAATGCAGGGAGATGAGAGAAGCCAAGTGTGTCCAAGAGGAACACTGACTTTTATCTGCCCCCATGCATCCTTGTGTGGTGTGGTTCACTGTTTGCTCTATCTCAGCTAAAAATATAAAGCATAAGCAAAAAAAAAAAGACCGTCAATCTGAAATTTGCTCAGATAAAGCAAATGCTTTGCCTCCTTTGTCGATGATGTAAGATCGTCTCGTTAATGTTTTGTCAGAGTCAGCTTGATCGTTCTGTACCTTTGTGCACCGGGACAAAAAAAACCTGCTCAGATCATCAATGGGTCATGTCCATTATTAAGCCAGCATGTCATGGGTGAGTTGGCCACAGCGCTTTGTTCTCCAAATGGAGAGAACATGAGGTGATCTATGACAGATTCATCCCCTCTGTTTTCTTTCCACAAATGTTAAAGCGTTGTGTATGAGTCAGTGAAGGCAGCAATGACCGCATGCTCAATCCAGTCAAAGATCTTGTCAAGCACAGACGAGAAGACTTTTCAGCAGGAGCTCAGAAGAAGCACCTAGACTTGAAGCCTATATACGGGCTGTAAATGATTTCTCAGAAGTAACCTCATTGTTTATTACCTGTTCTTTGTGCTGTACGTATATTTGGACTGAAGTTTGTTCACTGGACTTTGGCTTTAGACGTCTCACTGGAGAAATCCTTGTCCCTTACATAGTTCTTGATGGAGCTAATGATTGACAGCTTTGGTGTGATATTAAAGATTACGAGGCTTTACCGGTGACCTTTTTACTGGCACTTCACTGACTTTTTCTGGGAAAGAACACAATCTCTGTACACCAGGTATTACCATTCTATTGAAATCCAAACTGTAATGAACAAAGGAAAAATCTCAAATTAGTGAGGATTAACAGCAATTTTAGAGTTGACAGACAAGAACTAATTTCTATATTTTGGAATTCCATAGAGCAGCTGAATGCATAATGACTGCAGGCACAGCCATAAACATTGATAACAGCGCTACTGCTTTATGTAACTACTGTGGGTGTTCCTAATGAACTGGTGTCTTGGTGTCAGTCAAGTTATGCTGTCGTGCAAAAAAAACTGTGAATTCAAACTTAAGCTGGATTCGCCATGAATTGAATTACTGTCAAATAGGGTTTAGCAAGCACTGGGAATAAAATGGAATAAGAAGGAACCCCCTTCAAGGTCCAATTATATTTCTTACAAAGAGCTGCACTGAGAGCACCAGGAGCCAAAATCCCTTTCCAAGTTGCTGGCTCATCATGCATACTGTATCAAAAAGGGGAGAAGTGCCTCTCATTTCAATCTTCTGTTTGTACTCTGTTGAATTTCATCTAATTGATACACATGTTTATTTTCTCTTCTCAAGAATCTCTGCAGAAAATAACATTCAACCCATATTTGGCTCCCTGAGTCTTTCCAAGTGCCTTGATAAAATTGAGGTGTCAGCTTAGCGTTTCTACGTAGGTCCAGCACTTGGCAACAGGCTTACCTGAGGAAGGCAGCTGAAAGCTTCAGCTTTCATCATTAATCGCCTTGTATCATTTAGCCACTTCACTTTGACTTATCATCCAGTGCTGAATCTCTTGTATTTAGAAATGTCTTTCCACTAATTTAGAAGTACTGAAGTTGCAGTTAAAAAAGGGAACCCTCCCAAGGTCTAGAAGGTAATTCTAAGCTGCCACTGTTTAGCACACACTTAGCAATGGAAACTCCCAATCCCTTTCTTTTCCTTTGTTCCATAGCCAAGTGCTCTGGCAGTGAAAGCTTGTGGTTTGAACAAAAACAAAAAAGACTTTGCGTGATCTCCCATATTAGCTCACAGTGTGTAAGTATGCGCTCTCCAAAAAGCCACTGTGATATCATACTGGCCTTTATTGTGCCAGTGTACAAAATACCTCAGCTGCCATTACAAATAAGTGGTGTTCTTTTCTGCAGCTGTTCAGTTAAGGTCATGTGACACTAAAACTTAAATTCCCACATGTAATCGGTAACTGATAACTCACTGTGTCGCAAATGTTACACTGACTTTGACACACCAAAAATAGGTAAATATATAAAGAAAGCATGCTGCTTTGCAAGTTTTGTTGCAAAGACCTTTGGAAATGATTGTTGGGCTAATCTACCCTGAGAGCCCAACTAATCCCATCTTCCATCTTGTGCAGCCAAAACAGCTGCTCAGAGGCGCTTTGACTGAGCTGCACAACTTTCGCTTCTTTCACTTTCATACTCATCTCTGATGGTACTGATGTTTGGACTTTGAGTTGAAGGCGCGCGCTCAACAAATGAGCTTCAAACCGACCTAATCTGCCTTCATAAACTACTGTGGATGTTCATTGTTAAAGCTGTGATTTCATTCTGATATACTTGAACAGCTTGTCCAACTTTCAGTGTACATTAGCTTAAAGGCATAATTAAAGTTTAAAGCCGCTAAATCTTAAGAGCTATGAGCTCATCAGCTTGCTGAGAAACTAATTTGTTACTTGATCATCTTCTCGTTTTCTCTTCACACCCACCGTGAGGAGGACATTTGTGGTTTTGGTTGACTTGACAACTGCTTTAATTTTGAGCAGTTCCCATGCTGAATCACAGCTAGTATGCTGACATGAGCATTTAGGTCAGAGAGTTACCATTCCTAAGTGCAGACTCATAGGCTGATAATAATGGAATACTTTTAGTCCTGCTTATATATGCTTTTGGAACGGAACTGGTAAATAGATGTCCTGTCTTGTACATTGCTCTCACATTGTCTGTAATGTGAGAGAAAATTGGCATCGAGCTCCTTTTCTCAGATTAGGATGGTGTTTCTTCACTGTCAGCTTTAATTATCTATGAGAAGATAGGCCTTGCATGGTTAATTTATGTCCGCCAATTCAGTCCAATATTCATAGTTGTTACTTTCCTCCTGAGTTTTAGCAAGATGTTTAAATGTTTAGTTATGATTTTGTTTCTGATTATCTCAGTGGGACTTAATGAAAGACATAAATGAAGGAGAATAAAATGTTGCTGTTTATTGGTAAAGAAATATGAGAAGGACTGTAATAGACAAGCTGTGGTAAAAGTCAGGGGCACGGCTGCTTTTTTAGTTTCCAAAAGAACGTGTGTTACAGTGAATGTTCATGAATATGAATCTTTCTGTGATGAGGTCGGGGTTCACGGACTGCGTTTGGGCACAACCCGACATTTGAATATCAGAGAATTAGTAAAACCATGTTGGATGAAAATGGATGTGAGCTCTAAATCAGCTTAGGGTCAACATATCTTCAAATCTCAAACGTACTCTTTTTTCTGTTCATCTGTCGCATTACAGTTTGTTTCTACTATATTTTTGTATCAGGATTTAATCTCCCGGAGGATCAGCTATTGTCTTTTCTATCTGTGCATTTGATACAGGCTCTTGGATTCAGCTTTAACTTTTTGAATCATAGCACTTTTCTTTTTGGATCTATTATTTCCTCAACCCTTCTTCAGTAATCCAGAAACAAAAGGGTGAACAAAAATGAAAAGGAACAGTGACCTTGGCAATATTGTGGAAGTCTTATTTCTTGACTGAGAAAGTAATAGCTCATTTAAGGCTCCTTCACATGTAGTGTTGGTCTTTTTTATCTTTTAAATATTTTCTTTGTCTTCAGACTTTTGCTTGCATGCCTGTCTGTGGAGGACTGACATGCTGGGGAACATAAATGTATGAATAATACAAGGCTGGTGTGGGGTTACCAGGAAAAAGGGTCATGGACTGACTGATGACACCATAAATTACAATGTTGTCACTCACTGTATTTTGTATGAATGTCCAAGGCAAAAGCTGTGTGGAGTGGAACATGAACAAATCAGTGGCAGTATGTTGAGTGTTGCCCTACAAAAGTGACTCATGGCCCTGTATCATAAATGCAAGGCCTTTAGGTGAAGATTTTACATAACTTGTGCAAATATAGACAAAGGTCAAATGAGGCCAATAAGGAGAAAGCTGAGGAAGGAGTTTGGATGAAGTGTTAATGAAATTATGTTTTCTTTCCTTGATTTATGGAGCTGCGTACATCCTGGCATTAGTGTGCCAATTTCCTTAGAATATATTACATCCTTAGTTAATAGGGTTAAAGAACAGTTACTGCCAACAAGGCATTATGCAACATAATCACCGTTGTCTTCACAGGTCATAACACAAAACAAGGTTAAAGGGCAAAGACGAGGGTTAAAAGGAAGGGGGCGTGTGAAGTGGGCATCCATTCATGTGCGTGTGTTTTTCTTTTTTTGAGCCCCTTTCGGAATGCTACAAACAATCCTTGAAACAAGGCTCATAGTAACACCATACATTGAAGACATTTAATGATACAGTACGCTTTTTAATGGTCCATGCAAATGATATTTGAATGGAAACGTTTTCATTCTGTATTCACAAACACATGGGAACATCTTGACAGCATCTCAAACTTCCAGTAGGAAAATCTTGAGCCCCTACCACAGATTTTCAGTTATCATGTATTAATCTTTAGAGATAAGTGCCAGTGAAGGCTATTTTTCCGTGCACATCATACATAAATTAATGTTAAATTATACAGTGGCAGCAGGGATTTGTGTCATGTGTTGTAAAATCATTCTGAGCCGGATTGAACAAAAGACAGTGTAATGACAGGTTGACCTCCTCAGTCATTCCTACACAGAGCAGCAGTTCCGGTCATAACGTTAGCCGTCCACACGCAGTGACCATCCTGCAGCCTCAGAGCCTGTGTGCAGGACAAGGGCATCCCAGTCCAGAAAGTATCTCCTGTCCCATAGCGTGTGATTTACCTCTCATACCCTCAGTCCTTCAGTCCTGTGTGTGTGTGTGTGTGCAGAAAGAATGCGTGTCATTTTTGATCAATTTGTCAGTGCCAGATGCATGATGATTGAGATAAGAAGGTCTGTGTTAAGAGTGTGTCACTGCGACTGTCACATGGGAGGAGATGTCTGTTCAGCCTGAGAATGACTCACTCTTTGCACAAAACTAACCTGACCATCTGAAATTTTCTTCACAAAATAAGCTTTTAAATACTTGCTTACAAATAATATGGAATTGCCTATTTAAAACGAAAGAGTTGAACATTTCCCATTTTTATCTACCTAGTTTAGAGTGACTTGTGTGTTAAATATCTGGATGGTCTGCAGGTAAGAAACCCTTTCTGTTTCTCTGTTTTGGCAGATTGGCTGCTGTAGTGTCTGTCTGCCTCCAAAGCAGACAGACACTACAAATTTGGAGAGGTTTCTTAGCACCAGCTCTTTAAGTAGAAAGTCTGCACACAGCCTGAGAAAATGAGGAGTGCTCTCTGTTTTGTATTATGGTGTCAACATGGGCTGACAAGTTAATTCCACGTGCCAAGACACCTCATTTTCATGCTTCACTGAGCAAACATGAAATATAAGTCATCTTATTTTCCAGGTCAGAAAGTGGAAGATGCTGACTCGCCATCATGGAGACAACACAGGCAAACAGAAGGAAGAAGAGTCAGATGTTCATCTGGGAGGTTGTCAGTGCTGGGGGCTCCACGCCTCTCCTCTCATGGCCAGCCCAGTAATGCTGGAGTGCTCCATCTGCAGTGGGCCCTACATCAGCTACACTTTAGAAGACACATGGCAACCCCGTCAACGAACACAGGCAAGTGGGATGTATGTTGACGTCACGTTGACGTCAACTTAAACTATGAATGACTTACTTTACTAAATGACAAACTTTGTCAGTATAAATTATCCTTTCTAGGAATCAAATTACCTAAAAATGAAATGACCAGCCTTCCTATTCATAGTTTAAAAATCTTTAAAAACATATTTTTTTTCTCTTTTAAGATATGTTTGTGAATTTGGATTAATTGTATTAATCAAAATATGGTCTCTGTCTCCTTTAGTGATTAAATGTAATACAAATAGTCTTTTTTACTTGACAAAGCTAAATTGTATGAATATATTCGGCCAAATTTAGAACTTGAATATATATCATAAAAGATTAAATAGAACATGTAGTTGTTTTGTAATTGTATTGATGAACTTCTGAACAGCAGTGCAACAACGTTTTAACACTGGAAACGCATAATCATGTCATAGCATATCTCACTCTTTTAAAAAAAACTACCTTCACTTCAGACTGTGATTTACTGAGTTTATTTTCTAAAGATTTTTTTTTCTGAAGTCGGTCTTTTCTTGATCCAAGCACAAGCACAGACACACACACAATTTCAAATCTTCTTTTGGAATAATAAATCTGCTATGAAACATTAATGAACAGAAACTCCAGACTCACCATCTCTATGGATACCACTCCATCAGACCTCTCCTGAATCAATAAACAGTGTCCAGAGAGCTTAGAGAAAGTGGAGAGGCAAAGCAGGAAGGCACTCACAAATGAAGCTAATTCAAAAAGAAAGAAAAAGGCCTATGGATGGTAAAGTAAAAACGGAGAGATGGTGACAGCATCAGGGAGTGCATAGAAGTGTACATGCGGATGTATGTATATGAGTGTATCAAAGTTACTGTGAGTAATAATACTCAGATGGAGATAAAACTACTCTCACAAGAGGTAAACTGTTGAAAGCTTTGAAGGAGTAGTTATAACAACGGAACTGAAACAACTCAAATGAACACACACACAAATACACACCCCTCAGTCCGCCTCATTCTAATAATAAATCACCCATAGAAAACGACAGAAAACTGCAATAAGTTTTCAGAGCTGAAGAAAGGAATGGCAAAGTAGATGCCCGCCACTTTGAGAAGCTGATGACTGACAGCAGCATTGTGGAAAACTAATACCTGACATGACAGCAAGGTTGCATGGGAATATGACTTTCTTTTTCTCGTGCCCCAGCTGCCCATCATCTTATGTGAAATCAGAAAGAGGGACAAGCGGTTTGGACCTCTGTTAACATCTGTATTCTGGACCCAATCTGCCTGGGTCACATTGAGCAGTGGATTGACTGTTTTTAATCAAATGCAGCGAGCCAAAGATCAGCTCACACTAAAAAACTAATTTAACTCAGTTGTAAATGACCAAACAAACAAGTTATTTTTCTCACTAACTCAAATTCAATACTTCTTATTGCAAAACAATAGATTGTGTTTGCGCGTGCATTTGGATTGTTTACGAGTCCACCAACTTGTCTTTGACTTTTTTAAATTCTCAGGCAGTGGTGGAATCAATTTTGTCATTAAGTACACATTGTAACACTTAAAAAGACAGCACGATTGCAAAAGATACAATTATACAATGACAATCAGAATGATCTTGTGTTCAACAGCAAGAATTTTAATTGTTTTGATCTAGTAACTTGAAACTCTGTCAAACATGCAGTCAAGGGCTACTGCTGTTGAGAACAGAACACTCTTCAGACAGTCCTCATTTCTTTGTATTTTACTTTCAAGGAGCCAGACTTCCTTGTTATCTTTTGTTGTGTTCTCAAGTACTCTGTTTTTCTTTGAACGTTTTTTTCTTTTTCACTTCTTCAGTCCAGTCCTTATAGGCAAGGGCAATATTTTCCAAGTTCTTTAACCTACTTCACACTGACCACATTGTATCTATAGGTTATTTGTAATTGTGTTCTATCTCTTTACACACCATCTATTTATTATTCATTCAACTGAATCCACAAAGAAAAACACATCCGGCAAAATCTATTTGAGATTAATTGTGCTTGATTTAAAAATCTTTGGAAACTGAACACGATTGTATAAAAGAAGAGGTGATAGATCTAAAAAATGAAGTAATTGCAGTCGAACATGATTTAAAGGTTAAAAAAAAAAATGGGGGGGGGGGGGGGTCTGCATATTAACTGAGGCCTCATTAGAAAGAGTCTCCATGGAATGGTGGCTTTTAAGAAGCCCCTCTTCAGAAAGGGAAAAAGCGAGACCAGGCTATGCCAAATGATACAAGGACTGCACTGGAAATCAGTGGCAACAGGTTTTATGGAGTAATGAATCATCCCCAGAGCTGAGACCAACAGTACTGAAGTAGTGTGGGATCATCTTGACAGGCAATAAATAAGAGGCTGCCACCATCCGAAGAAGAGCTTGGGATGTCATTCAAAAAGCCTAGAAAACTAAGATGGCTTCTCTAATAAGGTTCAGGTTATAATAAAGTATCAAGGTGCCGCTCTCAAATTATGACTTTTAACCTCATTTTTTGTATTGTATACTGTGTCTCCAATTATGTTCGAACATCGTTTGATATATGTTTTTTTATATAAAGTAAAGGGGCTTATTCCTTTAAACTAATCCAAGTATTATTCAATATGACCTTTTCCCTTTTGTTTTGTTTTTTTCAGATTTGATCAATTATTGTTAGTTATTCAATGATACTGTTATTGTTGTAATTAGGTGGAGATTTTGCAGGTGCCCACGGCCAGGGAAACAGTCTGCAAGACATGCATTAAAATTAGATAAAAAGATGTGGATGTGATTCAAAGGGAAGAGATGTGTCCACAACTGACTGCAAATTTGAGCTTATTTGATTTCTGCTCAATATACTATTTTGAGTGTTTTTTCTAAGAGATGCTACATTTCTCCCTCCAGGCAATGGACCTCTACTACCACAATGAGTCAGAGCCGGACAGCTACTGTTGCCCTGGTGACAGTGGTAAGTAACAAACAACTGAGCCTGTTGTTGGGTATTGTTCCCCTTCCTCCTGCCTCTTTCATTCCATCTGCTCTAACACTTTTTACATCTTAAACTACTATTATTTTCCTTTCTGCCTCCATATTATTTTTGTGTGATTTTACCGTTTATGATAGGGGTTCAGCTTTTTTTCTTTGTCTCTTACAGTTCATTGTTCGACTGTTGTTTGTTGATGCTTTTTCACCTGAACCTGATGACTTTACATTACCTCATCATTTGAAAACCTGATCCAGCCTCTAAGCTCTCAGGATAATTACTGTTGTCCAAAACCAAAGATTACTGTTTGTTTAGAGGAATGTGGCAAAATAGTAGTTACTGACACCATACTCAGGACAGATCATTGCACAGATGACACAGTGACCTTTTCTGTTTACAACATCGTGGAATTGCGTCTTGTCCCTAGTTGTGCAACGAGGTGAGAGTCCATCTTTGTTTATTGCCCAGATGACTGCAATTTCTTGAACTTAATTTTTTCCATCACACGCTATAATTGTGCCAAATCCAGAGTCCAGTCAGGAGGACATGGATTGCATGTTTGTCACGTTTTATCACAGTGGAAATGTCCTTTCCTTTTCATTACTGTGGACACTATTGCCAGCAATTCAGGGATATTTTTGTGAGCGTGCACATTAATGTGTGTGAAAACACCACAACGTGTCTTTACTTCACACTCTAATCCAATTTTAGTACTTTTTACTTGCAATCCTAATCACAGGTGAAATTATGATTTAGTATTTGATCATGAACTGCATATCCGTGCTTTTCCATGTGGAAGCTATTAGATACCAAACCATCTGCTAATTTTTGTCCCATGCCAATATTTGTGTTTTTGAGTAGAAGGACACATCTTAAGTGAATGCCCCCTACGTCAGGAACTTTGTGAGGAGTTCTGCAGATACCTGCTGGAACATTTCCAAAAAGTAATTGTGTCAAGAACTGCATTCTAATGCAAACGCTTCTCTCTGGCAGTCCTCCGCCTGTAAGAAAAAGGGAGATCTCAGCATGTTGAGAAAAATCCCAGCAATTAGCTGAGATGGTGACAGGCCGTTCCTCTGGCCTCTACTGTCACTCTGCTACACGGTGTCAATTCTGGTTCAGCAATTAGTGCCTTTAGAACCGCTAAGCAGCTAAAAAGTGTCACCTATATGATTAGTTTACAGTGAAGCAGCGATGCGTGTAACTGAGGAAAAGGGTAGGGAGCAAAAGAAACGGAAAAGAGGAGAGATCCTCCTACAATAATTATGTAGAGAAAAAGTCTCGACCTTGTAATTTCACGGAGCAAACCGAGTCTGTGTTCGTTCGGTTCACAGAAAAGCACAGCTTATGAAACAAAGCATATCTGCTAAAAGAAACCCTAATTAATCACATCAGAATGGTCATCAACCTGCCGCAGAGCAGTGAATCAGCATTCGCACACGTATCTTCATCAGACTCTGTTATATAAAATGTAATTACCCAGCCTGTGTGTGTGTGTGTGTGTGTGTGTGTTCTTATACTTCGCAGTAATGCTAAATGATAGTAACAGTTTTTAAGCTATTATTCAACGTTTTCTCCCACAGGTTATGACGCATTATTCATCTGTGTCAACCTGCTTCTCAGAGCTTACTATCACAGGCACACCTACACACTTACTCATTGAAACAATGCAAACATATATTTTATAAATCCATAAAGACGCCCTCAAAGCTGAAGACATTCACCAGTTTTGAGTTTTTGTGTCTGAACCTGTTGGTTACAGCAAAAGTGTTGACAGGTTTAGGTGTGTCTACTCAGCCCAATCAGACCGCTGAACAAAAACAAAGGTCAGCACTCATTTGTTCATTCTAACATATTTCAAATGTCATGTATTCACTCAAGAAAGGAGAAATACTTTTTAATTAATTCATTGGAAAGGTCCTCATTTCTAAGGATTTCCATTTTCTTTCTTAAAGCACCAGATTACATCATCTGTTCCCTTTTTCATTCCAGTGAATGTGTCAGTTCTTTTCAACTTACTGTGAGGTGAAAACAGCTCTGAACAGTCATACGCAGACAAACCAGCAAGAGTCTCCATGCAGCAACCATACCAAAAGATTATAAAATACTTAAGACGGAGGGCAATAGCGTGCAGAAGTGATGGTCACATGTCTGTCTACAGAAGAAGCTGAAATGATAAGTCGACCCCATTTTTGGTGACCCAGAAAGCCACAAACACACATTGATGCAAAAGACACAACCACCGTGTCCAGTGACTAAATAAAAGCCTAGCTGTCCTCCTTTGAATGAGTGAGCCTTTTATGTAACAGTGTCATTTGGTTCCTCACCACCAAAGCTCATTCGCATTCAACGCCCGATCAACTGTACCCGCAAACATCCTCATCATCCTCAAAACAAAGAAAGGAAGATTACAGCACGGCATGATGGGAAGGTGGCAGAGATGAGCAGATCTGATGGATAAGTGTCGTCTGCCGGAGACGGCGTGAATATGGGAACATGCTGGTCTTTGTGTATGTGTTAGTCCACTGTGAGCGGGTAGGATTTACGTGTGTTTGTTTTACATCTCTAATACGCTGTGCTGAAGTGAACCATCCGGTCCCTTCACCAAATGGCCCACAGAGAATGTGTGTGTGAGTCAGTGGCTTCGCTGGCATTGATCACAGTGCCACTAGTGGGTTGCATAACGCACTAGTGCCTCACACACAAATGGAGGCAACAACCACACAGCTTGAGCGTTGGGTTTGTGAGCCTCCTCTTGTTCGGGGCCTGAGCATTGAGCAGATTGTGTGTCCAATGTGGTGAAAGCGGGCCAGATCGGAAAAACACTGAGAGGACCTTTTGTCAGAACTGGCCCTTCTCTTCTGATCTGCTTTCAGTACCTCCTTCTCATTTTATTCCGTTCTTGGCCACATAACCATCAGACGCAGACCTGAGAGCAAAGCGTACACTCTGACAGAGGTAATGTAGTCCTTTGCAGCTGTTCTTAAACTTCTCCTAGATGACTTTGCAAAAAAAAAAAAGGAGATTTTCTCAGTGCCTCGTTATGATTTCCACGTGCTGATATTGTTCTATTTTGAGAAAGGAGGATCTTTTGATGCGCAGATTCTACTTGCTTGGCACGTGCAGTCTCCCGGTGCTAATGAGACCTGTCAGTCTGTGGCCCACGCGTGCTGCCACTCTGGTGTTAGAGGCGGGAAATCAAAGATAAAATGCCTGTTGAAGGATGACACTGCTGCCACCTGAGCTGTCTCGGGGAGAAATTTCTTTTTTCTGAGGACCAGCAGATCAGGTTCCTGGTGCTGCACAGTGGAAGGGGCAAGAGACCGAGAAACGATTAGGGAAGATTGGCCTTCGCTGTTCAGGAGGCGTCTGTGTGTTTTTTGCAGGTGTCTCCTTTGCTCTCCAGCTGGTGTGTGTACCTGTTCGTGTGTGCTCACACTCCCCCGCGGGTTTGTTTTGTCCCCTGGCACGGTGGATGTGTGAGTGCATCAGCTGGCTGCAGTGGACAGATTAATAATAGATTTGACCTGAGCCATCGGAGAGATGGAGACAGAGCAGTAAAACGTTCAGGGTGTGTTGTAAAACTGCAGAGTCATACGTGCATGTTCGTCTTCATGACCCTATGTAACCTGTAGTTGAGCCCAAATTGTTGATCCTCTGTCTAAAAACATTACACATTTTGTAGAAGGGGGCCAGGGACATGTTTTTACACTTTTGGATTCAAGGCTAAAAGCTTGCAGGTTGCTTTCTAGGACTTGCAGGATGAATCAGAATGAAACCTCACGTTCATATTATACCATGTGACCATTTATTCAGCAAATTGCTGATGTTTGGTGTTAAAACTGAGCACAAGCCACTGTTCCAAAGCTTAAATGACAACCTTGTTAGCTACTTATGACTTGATGACACGGGTGCCATGTGGGCCATGCCAGTTCTGTGACTCTTTCTCTCATTCTTTAGTAGATTTTTGGGGGATCTGTGTCTTGCATTAGAATCTAAAAGCTTTTAGGCAGAGAAGAGTTCCTGGTAGACTCTGTGACTGAAAGGTATCCAGATCCCGTGGCTGGAAAACAGGTCCAAACCATCATACCTCCACCATCGTGCTTGGAAGTTGGAATGAGGTGATCACTTTTAGAAGAAGAGCCTTCAAAAAAAAAGTCAAACATTTGACTAATTGTTTGGTCATTGTTTGGTCATTATCTCTGACATTTACTAGGCTAACCAATCTCTATAGAGTCTAAGTTATAACAACTGGAATGGAGCATTTTTTCTGATTTTTCATTGCACAACCTGACATATGGACAAACATGCTCGTACATTCAGCTCTGCCAAGATTGGCAACTGAAAGTTGTCCTCTTGTGTATAGTCTCTCTCACTGACAAAGGATGGACTGTTAATGGTTTGGGGAATGAGTCATGGCCTCTCTCAGATTTACAGAAACAAGAATTTCTGCTCCAAGATATTTGCTGATGATTTGCCTTCTTGTTATCAACACACACCTGAATGCTACATACTTACATTCTGTTTTTCTGTAGAGGTACTAACATCTGTGGATGATCTGTGAATAGGGTGTGTTTCACTAGCAGCACCTGGTGTTATATCTCTGTGGACATAATAAGGTTTGAGTTAATTTTTACACATTTTTTTAAAATGGATTTTGCATTAATATTGACACTAATTAAAATGGTGTGGTGGTTTTTATTTAAGGTTGTGTTTATTCGATTATTTTAAAAATACATTTTTCTCTTCAACATTATAATTCTGTGTAAAATCTGGCTTTTTTCATACAGTATCTTACTTTGGAACATTTAGATAAGAATATTATGGCTCTTGATTGCATCACAAAACGGTTAAAAAGGATCAGACTGCAAACCAATTTTCAAGACTGTTTGTTCTTATTCATTCATTATTTGACAGAAAAACAACACTGGATTTGTGCTCTTAAAACTGTGTCCCAACAATTGATCAAGAGGCAGGGTTAATGATTACATTAACACTTCTTGACAGTTGAACCTTGTGAATTTCCAAATTCCGAATTGTGTGTGAAAGACCTCACCTGGACACAGTGGAAAAATTGCATGTAGTAAAACATGATGGGTTTGTTTTGTTTGATTTTGATGATGAATTTACATAATTACTTTAAAGTGATCACTGTATGCATGGTGTTTGCCATTAATCATTGCAGATAATGTTTAGTTTAAAGTTGAATAAAGGGATGGGGATATGTATGAATACATATCCCATACGTTGCTGGGATACGTATTCACAATGTGTTATTACACATTTACAGGACATGAGCGGTATCTGACTTTTAAAGCCTTGTTGACTTCTTTTTCTGGTGTTTCATTGTCGTTTTTGTTTTTCCCAGAACTCTAAATCCATGCCAATTGCAGGGTAAATGCGCAGAAATAACTACCCAGGCATTATCACGGTTTTAATTCGTCACTGCATCACCTCTTCTCGCTAATATTCCGGTTAAGCAAATTGTGAGTGTGTTTTCGATGGCCGAATTCAATAGCTGAGCTTGGGGAAGTGTTCAGAGGCAGCCTTCACCCCGCCCATGGAAAAAGTCATGCAACCATCCGCGAAACACAAAACTGGGGTGGAAGGAAAGAGAGGCGGGATGTCTCCGCCCTGTAATAAAAAATAAAAAAAAGAGGTTATTGGAACAACGTCTCCAAGAAGGCGAATGCGGAGCAGTACGATCACCTTCCGACCGAGAAGCCCGCAGCCTCCTTGCTTGTTGTGATCCGGGGATTTAAAGCATCCTTATGAAAGACAAAACGACCGCTCTGACCTGTAAGTAAGACATATGATGACTAAACACACGCGTCTGAGGATAGAACAAGAACATCCTTTTTTTTTTACATACTGTTGGTCGATAAAGTGTATCTGTGTTTGTCTAGCATTTTGATATAGTTTTATTAGTTTATTCTGAGAAAAAACAAAAACAAAAAACATAAACAAATTTCTTCTGAATCCATTAGTTACAGCAAAGGCAGACTTAAAACTTGTAGTGCGCGTCTCATTCAGCCCATAAAGCTGAGCCTGAGAGCTGTTATCTCTGGAAGTTCCTCGCTGACAGAGTAGAAGTTCTAGAAACTCTGCAGCAGCTTGTGCAGCCATAGAGCTGCAGGTTTTGCAAAAAAAAATAAAATAAAACCAACGGGTGAAAAAGTTTGCTTTGAGTTGATAGTCTTTGGTGTTTAGTTAGAGAATTGCCGTTCTCCATAATGACATTTTTGTGCGTTCTCCTGTTTTGTGCCTCTGTGGAGAAAAAAAAAAAGCAAATTTCTCCGGTAGTCTACAAAACAATTAAAGGAATTTGGACCCTCACAGGTGATATCGTCTTACTTTCTCTCATGGCACTTTTGGGGGCAGATCAAATTTGAACCAGGTGCCTTACATAACTGTGCCAGATTCAGTCCCTCCGCACCGCGGCGTACCAGCGCTCAAGTCGCGTTTTTCTACACACTGACATTCTTATCATCACCAGGAGCCTCCTGATCGCTTCCCCTGTGCTAATTTGTATAGATTGTGCATTAAATATTTTCTCTTCCTCCCGTGCTGGATGCATTCGGGAGTTTCTCACTCTGTACTTTTCCACTACCAGCGGCTTTTCTTGGCATGGGGCCTCCCTCCGGTCGGGCTCTCCCTCCCGTCTTTTGTGTGCTGAGGGGGGCATGCGTCACTCCCCGGCACTTTGAATTGAGAGGCAGCCAGGCAGTGAAGTTGATAGGCTTAGTGAGGAGAGGCTATCAAATTATTTGTACTGGACTTGGATGCGACCTCTGGAGAGTTGGAGGCCGAGCTGTCCAGGCCGCGGGATAACATTAACCAGGATTAAAGAATCATCTTAAAAGTAATCTCAAGAAAAAGTGTTGACCTTTCTTGAGGAACACACTCTGGCGTGCTGTAACATTTCCACTACACATTTGGAATTTGACGTAACAGCGTTGGTTGATAGAAACAGCCGCCGGCAGGAGCTTTGTGTACACTGATAATGTGACGAAAGCACGTCACTGACAAATGCTGTGTTTAGTAAATTGTCCATGGAATTGCACAGACATATGGACAAATAAAAACCCACTGGTGAATACCCTTTCTTTACGTAAGCACACACAAGGCGCAGCTATGACGCACTGGGAGCGCAGCGGTCGCTGATTGGTGGAGAAAATCACCTTCCCAGGGTTTAGTTACTGAAGCTACATGTTTGTAGAGGATCACGCCCACCGGGAGGTGTGGGTTCCTGGGGTCAGCCCCTCCCTCTTTTACAGCTAATATAAGTCAGAAGCCCAGAGAAAGTAGTTAGTTTTGGATATTGACTGTTGCCAAGTGGGTGACAGAATTGGAAGGAATAATGACGATCAAAACAGAAACAGAAAAGCCTGTCCTGACTTACTCAAAAACCAGAGGATTGGTGGCATTAGTTACTGGTATGGACTCTAACTTGAATTTTTCCTTTTTTCTTTCTTTTTCTTGTATTCATCCAGTCCTGTTCTTTTAGTTCAAGTATCTTAAATGTCCTTCTTACATATTTTGTTGTTTGTTTTTGATGTGCTCTGCAGCTTTTATGAAACAGAGGAGGATGGGGCTGAACGACTTCATTCAGAGGCTTGCCACAAACTCCTACGCCTGCAAGCAGTGAGTAGCATCTGACTCATGTTATTGTTCTTTTTTCCCTGGAGGAAAACATTTGAGAAGCACAAGCAGAAAATGGCAGTTAGTCCTCTTGGCCAACATATTTTAACTTGCAGATGACCTGATTCATATTGGAAGGGTACTTTTCTTTGCATGACCCTGAAATAAGCTTAAACTCCTCTTCTTTTTCTTCTCAGTCCTGAAGTCCAGTCAATCCTGAACTTGAGTCCTCCACAGGATGCTGAGCTCATGAACACAAACCCTTCTCCTCCGGTACGTATGCTTGCATTAACCGTTGGAATTAGTGGGTGTGCAGATATTGCAGATGTGCAGATACTGTTCCAGTTTCCTAAGTAATTTTCATTTGTTCTCTTTCATAGCCCAGTCCATCCCAACAGATCAACCTTGGACCATCGTCCAATCCCTCAGCCAAACCTGGCGATTTTCATTTCCTCAAAGTGATAGGCAAGGGCAGCTTTGGGAAAGTGTTGCTCGCCCGGCATCGCACAGATGACCAATTTTACGCTGTTAAAGTATTACAGAAAAAAGCAATTCTCAAGAAAAAGGAGGTATGCGTTCACAGTGACATGCCCGCAGCCAGAAACTCAAACATGTCACGAGATGTGTTCTTGTAAACCTGTCTAACCTCTGCTCTTTGCTTTGTTTTGTTCTTTAGGAGAAACACATCATGTCAGAGAGGAATGTGCTCCTGAAGAATGTCAAGCACCCATTCTTAGTGGGCCTTCACTACTCTTTCCAAACAGCAGACAAACTTTACTTCGTCCTGGACTATATCAATGGAGGAGAGGTGAGTTATCTGCCGAAGGTGATGCCTGACGAGAAAGTGGATAACAGAGTGGAAAATGATGATAAAAGGGAGGGGGAGGTGGCAGGCTATATAAAGAAACAGCTAAATATGAATACAAGGAATTTAAGGAAATCTTAACGTTGGAGGGAGAAGAGAGGGTCAAAACTGCTGAAGTTTGAAAGGAATTATGTGATGCCAGGAGTAGACACAAGGATGAGGCAGACAGACAGAGGGGAAATCCTGTCATGAGAAGCAGAATAGAAGTTGTTCCTCTCTGTCTTTTTTTTTTCTCCTCTTTTGACATTGGAGGAAACACTGATCAGGAAATCATGGGGTGGGCTGGGACGAGGGGAGAAACTCTGGGCCAAAATTAGCAGCGCTATTGAGAGTGTGTGTGTGCGCGTGTGTGTGCGTCTAATCAGGCTAATTTCCTGTGATTGTTGCATGAGCAAAGACAGTGCTGATTAAATATGGACCTCATCAGGAAGCAGGGCACATTTACTCTTTTTCTTTTCTTTCACCTTTCTTCCCCTCCATCCTGCTGGTCTCTCTTTCCACCTTTGGCCCTCATTTCATCCATCTTCCCCTGTCAAACTTTTTAAACGGTCGCCTTCCTGCCTTTTCATTTCCTTTCATCCGTTCTGTTCTTGCTTTCACTGTATCTGCATTTTTATGACTGGCCGACTCATTTCCTCCCTTCGCTCTTATCCTTTTCACACTGTAATGTCAGGCCAGGAGACAGCTGATAATGTCATTTATTCTTATCACTCAGAAGCATCTTTAATTGACTTTTTTTCCACCTTTTGTGTGTTCGTCTTTCTTGCAGCTGTTCTACCACCTGCAAAGGGAGCGCTGCTTCCTGGAGCCCAGAGCCAGGTTCTATGCTGCAGAGATCGCCAGTGCCCTGGGATACCTACACTCCCTCAACATTGTGTACAGAGACCTGAAGCCAGAGAACATCCTGCTGGACTCACAGGGACACATCATTCTCACAGATTTTGGGCTCTGCAAGGAGAATATTGAACCTAATGGGACAACGTCCACTTTCTGCGGTACACCAGAGGTAAGGAGAGAGTATTCATCTATTTAGAGCCGCCTCATTTTGCTTATTAGTGGCAGTCTGTGGATTCTGACTTATTTCTTCCCCTGCAGTATTTGGCTCCTGAGGTGCTACATAAGCAGCCATATGACAGGACCGTTGACTGGTGGTGTTTAGGAGCTGTTCTCTATGAGATGCTGTACGGCCTGGTATGTAATGTCTTGTTTATCGCGAATTCAGACCTCAATCTCTGTGGTATTTTTAAGTTTATAACCTTTTGATACCCCGAGAGTATGAATGATAATAGGTATTTGCTTTGTTTATTCAGATTGAGGTTTTTTCTAAATTGTTAATCATTCTGCGTTTTCCGTCAACAGCCTCCCTTCTACAGCCGAAACACGGCAGAGATGTACGACAATATTCTGAACAAGCCTCTGCAGCTGAAGCCCAACATTTCCAATTCAGCCAGACACCTGCTGGAAGGCCTCCTCCAAAAGGACCGCACCAAGAGGCTGGGCTGCACAGACGACTTTGTAAGTATTTAAGCAGTTATCTGAGACTGCCTATCCACTCATGCAAGTGGCCAACTTTTAATTGCTTGTCAATTGTTCCTTTTCCAGATTGAAATCAAGAACCACATGTTCTTCTCCCCAATCAACTGGGATGAGCTAAACGCCAAGAAGATCACCCCTCCCTTCAACCCCAACGTGGTAAATATTCTAATAATACTGATACCACTACCACAATTTATAAGAGTCAAATTCAACACTTCCAATTTGAGCTTATGAAACAAAAGCATGACACTGTGCATTTCCAACTATGGCAAAGTACTGTAAATTTGACTAATCCCTATTTGTTTCCTCTCTCCTTTTGTCCTTCCTGCAGACGGGCCCAAACGACCTGCGGCACTTTGATCCTGAGTTCACAGATGAACCTGTGCCCAGTTCCATCGGCTGTTCCCCGGACAGTGCTCTCTTTACAGCCAGCATCAAAGATGCAGCTGAGGCCTTTGTGGGCTTCTCCTATGCCCCATCAATGGACTCCTACCTATAGGATTTGAACACAGGCACTTGAAATGGACACCAGTTCAGACCTACTGGACCTAAAATGGGCCATGTCCATGGACTTGCATCTTGACCCCTCCCAGCGTTTCCCATCAGAATGATGGATATTTCCAAACCAAAACCCTGCAAGAGTTCTTCAACTACATGTGTACTTTCCATATACTCCACAAATCTTGAATGCATTTGAAATATTTGCTACAAGAGGATGTCTGCAGTAGTTAGTGACAATTTAGGATTGTAATCCTTCATGTTACCTTGATTTACTAATCCCAAACAGATCCCCTTTAAGTCTTCAACTTCCCATTTCTTACCTGAGAGTGGAGGTTTTTTGCACATAGCTCAGGCAGCTTAACAGCTCCCCCTCAATCCTGAAGCCACAACTGACAAGCACAGACGAAAACTTCCCCCTTCTGTCAGAAGAGAAAGGCTGGACCATACTGTGTCAAACCCCAGAACAGAGTTCTATTTTCATCCATGTAGCGAAACATCTTCCCTCCACCACCCACGGGGAGCTGCCTGTTGAGTCTGAATGAGGAGCGTGGAGATGACATTCATTTGGTGCTTTAGTTTCTTCTCATTTACTTTTTGTGTGTTTTGAAAGCTGAGTGTGTAGAAGCTGAATGTTACAGAGGGGGAGGGGTATTACATTTCCCTCAGATGTGCCTTTATTTTTTCTCTCCATCAGAATTTACATAATTTGGGTTTGTCTGTGACAACATTACCATTGCAATATAATCCACTAGTCTTCAAGTGGATGAGATTGTTTTGTTTTATATTTAACTTCTTTTGTTTTTTCCTTAAGTCACCTGAGTGGAAGGATGTAGCACTAGATTAGTATTTCTTCAGTTTTGAACGTGAGATGTAGGGACTCAAATGATGTTTCCTATCCTCATTTGCACATTTATGCTGATAGAGAGACAGAAAGAGCACTGCTGCTAGGTGAGAATGAGAGGGATGTGTTGAGAAGTATTTCTGTAGTTTTGCTTGCCAACTACATCCCCCTCATATAGTCTTCCATTCGCCTCACACTGATGTAACGGCAGCCTGCGGACAGGCCGATAACATTGAAACCGAACATTCCACTTTAATATTGCTGTAATGCAGTTTGACGGTATTTAAGTTTGTTTGTATATTTGGAGTTATGTGTACTAGTTTTAATGTATATTGAACAAGAAAATGACTAGAGGTATGCTTAAATATGTATATGTAACAAGTCATGTTAAATGTACTGTAAATTGTAAAATTGTTTATGTGACCATGTTTGGTTTGCAATAAAGATTTAACTTTATTACATGTTACAAATTGTTTTGGGATTTTGTGTATAAAAAAGCCTCTTTACATTAAATTCCTGTCAGATTACAAAAATTCACAGCAGCTTACAACCACCTCATGTTAATATTAAGGGGATATCTACTGGTATCTGCAGAACATGAGGACATTAAAACATTTTGTTAAAATCTAATAGTCTTCGAGCAAATAAAAGAATGTGAGGAATGATGATCTGGTAAACATTTACTAGAGGTTATTGAGAGGGACCTGAGCTACTGACCAATGCTCCACATTTGTGAGAAGTGGACTTTATCACCCCTTCATGCGTCAGCAGCCTTACACAACAGTAGCTGTGACATCCAAGTGTGTTTGTGCATGAGAGTGTGTGTCCATGGCTCTAATTATTGGCTACACTAAGTTCAGCTGAGGGGTTTTAATTAAATTGGAATAACAGATTTGTCCACACGGGCCTGAGTGATACTTAATTTAAGTTGTTCCAATATAAAAGGTACATATAATACCGTGCGCCTTTAATAATGTAACCCAAGGCTGGTGTGTTGGCAAGCTGAAATGTCACTCTGTTGGAGTTCAGGGTTGTGTTGGTGGTTAATAATGTCTGCTAATAACAAGTCACAAGCAATTTCAAACTGAGTTCATACACTTTGCATGAGTGCATTGGTGGAGCTATAATTGGAAAAAACTTATTTAGCACAGAAATTCACAGCTTTTATATTTTGCAGCTGAAATACAACAAAAAAGTAGTCTTTAGTAACTGCTTTCTCCCAAATTAGAATCAGCTACAAAAATATAACACACAAAATATGTCCTTCACTGGCTTTTCGTGTACAATAGCAATACATTTTAGCTTTAAGTTTAGTTTAGTCTTACAATGCCTTGCAGTCTGAAGTTAGTCCATACTCACCAGATAGTCATAGTCCTGCACTGCCACCTGCAGGCTGATTTGTATTTCAAACAAAAGCCTCTCTGGTCTGTGCCAAATTACGCAGCGACGGCACTGCAGCATGGCCTGGGTGGTAACTTTTGGCATGAAGTAATATTTCAGATTGTTGTCTGTGGTTTAATATCCTGCAAAAGTAGACTCCAAATTTGCCACCGTTGTGCAGGTGATAAACATAAATACAGAGAGGAGAGGAGAAGCAGAAGCATCCAAGTCAAAAAAGCTTACTCTCATAAAAGGTTATATTTCACAACATTGCTGCATTTTTTATGTAAAAATTTGGAACACTTCCCAACTAGGTCAACCCATATTCATTTATTTCTTTTGAAAATGTAATATATGTCATATGTGAATTTTAAAGTCCTCTTTTAAACCATTCATACCAGGAATATGACCCACATCAACTCACATCAAAACATTTATCTGTCAATGTTTTGACAATGAAAGCAAGAAAGGTGTAAGTCAGTTAAATCACATGCTTGTGAACATTATACTGAGTATTCCTTTACTATGACAATGGTAAATCTATCAGGTTATCTTTAGAAAATAGTATTTTGTTTTTGTTTTCAATTACTGGCAGTGCCACATGTAGTTTGATTAATTTCAATAGTATCAAAATAGCACAAGCTATGTATTCTTTCTTTACAATCCAGTCAGTTCTGACTAAATCTAGCTGTATGCTTCTGTACCCGCAATAGACCTCTGACCTTTGACCTTGGGCAACGGAAAGAGCAAAAGATTTAGAATCTTAATGATAAAAGTAAATAAATATAGCTTTGAAAAATAAGTAATATAGGTTGGACTTCTAGTGTTATTGTGTCCCCTCACATGGCCTACCTGAATGTTAATTACGTATAATCTAAACGGTCCCTTTTTCTGGGTTTTCCGTGCTTTGACATTGGTTACTCACTAGATGTCTCTGTTCCTCTTCAGAAAACACAAGCATATTTTGAACCATGCTTTAGTCATACCCTTACTGGAACATAACCTACTCAGCTATAAAACATTCAGACAGTCTGTAAAAAAAACAGTTGTTCAAATAAGTGTAAAAATGCAAGTTAAAATCTTAAATTTATTTGACTATTAAAGATTCTGTGAAGACCCCTTATGATGAAAAAGGAAAATGGACTTCGTGTACCCTCGCCCGGGCGCGGGCTACCGGGGCCCCCCCCTGGAGCCAGGCCCAGGGGTGGGGCACCATGGCGAGCGCCTGGTGGCCGGGCCTTCACCCATGGGGCCCGGCCGGGCCCAGCCCGAAGAGGAGACATGGGTCCCCCTTCGCACGGGCCCACCACCCGTGGGAGGGGCCATAGGGGTCGGGTGCGCTGTGCCCTGGGCGGCGGCCGGAGTCGGGGATCTTGGCGGACTGATCCCCGGCTGCAGAAGCTGGCTCTAGGGACGTGGAACGTCACCTCTCTGGCGGGGAAGGAGCCTGAGTTAGTGTGCGAGGCGGAGAGATTCCGGCTGGACATCGTCGGTCTCGCCTCGACACACAGCTCTGGCTCTGGAACCAGCCTTCTTGAGAGGGGTTGGACGCTTTGCTACTCTGGAGTTGCCCCCGGTGAGAGGCGCCGAGCAGGAGTGGGCATACTCATTGCCCCCCATCTCGGTGCCTGTACGTTGGGGTTTACCCCAGTGAGCGAGAGGGTAGCATCCCTTCGCCTTCGGGTGGGGGGACGGGTCCTGACTGTCGTTTGTGCCTATGCGCCTAGCGGCAGCACAGAGTACCCACCCTTTTTGGAGTCCTTAGAGGGGGTACTGGAGGGTGCCCCCCCTGGGGACTCCCTCGTTTTGCTGGGGGACTTCAACGCTCACGTGGGCAACGACAGTGGGACCTGGAGGGGCGTGGTTGGGAGGAATGGCCCCCCCAGCTTGAACCCGAGCGGTGTTCTGTTTTTGGACTTCTGTGCTCGGCACGGATTGTCCATAACGAACACCATGTTCAAACATAAGAGTGTCCATATGTGCACCTGGCACCAGGACACTCTAGGCCGCAGTTCAATGATCGACTTTGTTGTCGTTTCAGCTGATCTGCGGCCGCATGTTTTGGACACTCGGGTCAAGAGGGGGGCGGAGCTTTCCACCGACCACTACCTGGTGGTGAGTTGGCTCCGATGGCGGGGGAGGATGCCGGTGAGACCCGGGAGGCCCAAACGTGTTGTGAGGGTCTGCTGGGAGCGCCTGGCGGAGTCCCCTGTTAGGCGGAGCTTTAACTCCCACCTCCGGGAGAGCTTCGAACACGTTCCGGGGGAGGCGGGGGACATTGAGTCCGAGTGGGCCGTGTTCCGCGCCTCCATCAATGACGCGGCCTCCCAGAGCTGCGGTCGCAGGGCTGTCGGTGCCTGTCGTGGCGGCAACCCTCGAACCCGCTGGTGGACACCGGCGGTGAGGGATGCCGTCAGGCTGAAGAAGGAGTCCTATCGGGCCTTTTTGGCCTGTGGGACTCCGGAGGCAGCCGATGGGTACCGGCAGTCCAAGCGACGTGCGGCTCGGGTGGTCGCCGAGGCAAAAACCCGGGCGTGGGAGGAGTTTGGGGAGGCCATGGAAAAAGACTTCCGTACGGCCTCGAGGCGATTCTGGTCCACCATCCGGCGTCTCAGGGGGGGGAAGCAGTGCCCCACCAACACTGTTTACAGTGGGGATGGTGTGCTGTTGACCTCAACTCGTGACGTTGTGGGTCGGTGGGCGGAGTACTTCGAGGACCTCCTCAATCCCACTGGCGCGTCCTCCGTTGGAGGGGCAGAGCCTGTTGGATCCGGAGTTAGGATCTCTAATCTCCGGGGCTGAAGTCACCGAGGCAGTCAAAAAGCTCCGCGGTGGCAAGGCCCCGGGGGTGGATGAGATCCGGCCGGAGTTCCTTAAGGCTTTGGATGTTGTGGGGCTGCGTTGGCTAACGCGACTCTGCAACATCGCGTGGACATCAGGGGCAGTCCCGCTGGATTGGCAGACTGGGGTGGTGGTCCCCCTATTTAAAAAGGGGGACCGAAGGGTGTGTTCCAACTATAGGGGGATCACACTCTTAAGCCTCCCTGGGAAGGTCTATTCAGCGGTTCTGGAGAGGAGGGTCCGTCGGATAGTCGAGCCTCGGATCGAGGAGGAGCAGGGTGGTTTTCGTCCTGGCCGTGGAACGCTGGACCAGCTCTATACCCTCAGCGGGGTCCTAGAGGGTGCATGGGAGTTCGCTCAACCAGTCCACATGTGTTTTGTGGACTTGGAGAAGGCGTTCGACCGTGTCCCTCGGGGTATCCTGTGGGGGGTGCTCCGGGAGTATGGGGTACCTGGCCCCTTGTTACGGGCTGTTAGGTCCCTGTACGACCGGAGCCAGAGTCTGGTTCGCATTGCCGGTAGTAAGTCGGACTCGTTTCCGGTGGGAGTTGGACTCCGCCAAGGTTGCCCTATGTCTCCGGTCCTGTTCATAACTTTTATGGACAGGATTTCTAGGCGCAGCCGAGGTGTTGAGGGTGTCAGTCTTGGTGGCCTTAGGGTCGCATCTCTGCTTTTTGCAGATGATGTGGTCCTGTTGGCTCCATCAAGTCGGGACCTACAGCTCTCACTGGAGCGGTTTGCAGCCGAGTGCGAAGCGGCTGGGATGAGGATCAGTGCCTCCAAGTCCGAGACCATGGTCTCTCACCGGAAAAGGGTAGAGTGCCTTCTCCGGGTCGGAGCGGACGTCCTTCCCCAAGTGGAGGAGTTCAAGTATCTCGGGGTCTTGTTTGCGAATGGGGGTAGGGAGCGTGAGATCGATAGGCGGATCGGTGCGGCGTCTGCAGTAATGCGGGCGCTGTACCGGTCTGTCGTGATGAAGAGAGAGCTGAGCTTAAAGGCGAAGCTCTCAATTTATCGGTCGATCTACGTTCCCACCCTCGTCTATGGTCACGAGCTTTGGGTAGTGACCGAAAGAACGAGATCGCGGATACAAGCGGCCGAAATGAGTTTCCTCCGCAGGGTGGCTGGGCTCTCCCTTAGAGATAGGGTGAGAAGCTCGGCCATCCGGGAGGGGCTCGGAGTAGAGCCGCTGCTCCTCCACGTGGAGAGGAGCCAGTTGAGGTGGCTCGGGCATCTGTTCAGGATGCCTCCTGGTCGCCTCCCTGGGGAGGTGTTCCGGGCTCGTCCCACCGGGAGAAGGCCCAGAGGAAGACCCAGGACCCGCTGGAGGGACTATGTGTCCCGGCTGGCCTGGGAACGCCTCGGGATCCCCCCGGAGGAGCTGGCCGAAGTGGCCGGGGAGAGGGAAGTCTGGATTTCCCTGCTCCGGCTGCTGCCCCCGCGACCCGACCCCGGATAAGCGGAGGAGAATGGAATGGAATGGAGATTCTGTGAAACTCTTGAAATCTACAAATGTGGCAAATCTTTATGTGAAGCTTGGCTGTTGCCATTTCTGAAACTCCACTATGTAAAGCTGAGTGTGTGTAGTGTGAGTAGGCTCTGAAATTTATTTGTGCTAATGGATGGGAAAATTTGAATATTTCATTTTGCAAACAGACAGTCGTCACTATTAACCGATGTGCAACATAATTAACATTTTATTTAAACGTTTTAAATTCCTATGGACAGGGAAGTACTTTTTTATGTATCATTACCCGGTAGAACATATTACTGTAGTTTACCTCCAAAAGCATAGGTATGGCACGAGGGTTTTCTGTAAACCTTTCAAATATGCTTGAAGATCAGATGAGCTTTCTAGATTACATCCGAGATCCCTCCCCTCCCCCTTCAAAGTTGGGTAACTGTGATAATGTGATGCTCAGCAAAGTCACCCAGATAACTCAGTAAAGGTCTATGTTAATATTTGTTCATGAACAGTGAATACTTGGAGATGGTGATCGTTAGCTTGGAAAAAAATGTAGAGTGATGAATGCACAAAGTCATTACGCTGGCTGTTTTTCTAACTCGGATGTATGATTATCTTGCTGACTGCTGGGTTTAAACACGGTGGCTGTTATGGCATGCAAAATACATCTATACATTACCTAATGTCATCTGATACATCTAAAACTTTGTATGTGCAGTACTGACCGTCTTTCACAGGTGAATATAGTGAAATAACCATCAATCCAATGAGTGAAAGCACAAGCAATGTGTTAAACAATTCAATATGAATGTTGAGTAAGCAGCAGGCCATACCTTGTTCACGCTGACTGTTTCTCAATCAGTGATTAAAGATGAAGCTGAAAGTTGGCTGGTCACTCTGACCTGATGGCATTGTGCCAAAAAAATGTGACAAAGATAAACAACACACCTAACTGTGTTGTGAAAATAAAGAAACATTAATTTCCTGATGTAAACATTAAAACAAGAACATTTAATCATTCAGTTGTTTTTATTTCTTCCTTGCTTAATCAAAAATGGCCTTTCTGACCTGGAACGCATTGTCTTTATGTGATCCATTCAAAACAGGTTAGACAGGTTTTTGCTTGAAGTGGACTTGAGATGATGTACTGCCCTTTAATCTTTGACTGTAAATAAGAAGTGGACTTAGCCACTGCCGTGGCAGGCTGAATAACAGAAAAAATTCTACATTCAGTCAACATACATATTACATATCTGATAAAAGTATATAATGGCATCTCCTTAACAGAGTGATCAGAGTGATTACAGCAGCTTTCCCGTTACAAATGAATGCTTGTAAAATAAACAGGAGTCCATTTTGAATTTTAAAGGATGGGCCAAATTAAACCAATAAGTTTATTTTAGATTAGTTTAAATTAAAAATTGCACTGAATGGACTTGACCTTAGATTCTGCACTGTCACCAAAAGATCTGAATCGGTCACTGAGGGTCTCGTTTTAAAAAGGAGAACATGCTGACAGTAAAGTACTGTCTCCAGCAAACACGCCTACCAAGAATTCTCTTGCTTATTGAGTTATTACATAACACATGCGCACACGTGCACATGCTGTTCAGGAGTCACAGTCTAGTTTTTCTGACTTCCAAGACACAGCACTGCATTGAATTGATTTTTTGGTGATTTATTTCACCCTTATTCATGACCACAAGGAGACGCATCAACTTAATATTGCTGTCTTGTAGCTGTTCAAAAGTAGGTCCTCATAACAGTATCTCAGCCTGACACACGCCCACGGACCATGTAAACTTCACAGGGAGTCAAATGACAGGGGTTTAAAACAGGTCACTCTTTAGATTCTGTAGGACAGAAGATCTAAATACACCAGCGTTATATAGGCCAGGCACAAACAGAGCGTTCCATGCATGTTAAAGGCTACATTCAGCCATCTGTGGAGCAACAGAGGCAGGTGTGTCAGCGCAGGCCTTTTGCAGAAGTAGGACATGGGAACTATGTAAAATAGCAGGTGGCAGATCAGTTTGTTTTGACTTACAGTATGAGAGAAATAGTAATATTGATACAGGTGGATTTCATAATCAGATATACTTCTTGCATAAATGGGGTGGGGGGGAAATATATATATATATATATATACGATATTTTAACCTACAGTTACTGTCAGGAATGATTTATCTTAACAAATTATGAGATTATCTCAGTCTTTTTAGCTACTGAAGCGGCTCTCTTATTTAGAGACATGTGCAGCGCTCCTCAGCTCATCATTTCAGAAATTCATTCATTATTTCATTACTTCATTACAGTGACTTTTTCTGAACACTACCGGTTTCATACGCTCCGACCAATAGGATCTCACGTTGGCAACACAGAGCCCGAGTCAGCGCTTTCTATTGGTTTACGAATCGAGAAAGGGGCGTGGTTAAGCAAATACCTTACCATAACAAGCCGAACGCGTGCGCTAACACGAGTGTAACGGGGCTTTGCGTCGGGAGGGGAGGCTGCGCGGGGAGAAAGTGCTGAGAAGCAGGCGAATGGCCCCACAAACAAGCCTTTAAACCGACAACAGTTACACAACTGGGCTGTCAGGTAAGAACCATGTCACTGCGCACAGTTGCCATAACAGCTGTACTTGTTTGAACTTTTCAAAGTCGTGGAACAACTTCAGTCTTGCAAGTTAACGGAGGTAAAGCCCATGTCTCAGCAGTGTTTGGAACTCCCAGTTAGGAGGTTTTGACTTGTTGAACGCCAGTGCTCTCTGGTGTCTAACAATGTCAGCATTGTATGCCAGGTCGTGTGTTTGCAGGTAAAGGGAGCCACAACATAAAGGGAGCTGTCCCTTTCTCAAATCTAAAGTGTCTCTAAAGAGTCTCACTAAAAATCTAAAAAAAAATCCCAAATAAAGAAATGCACATGCAACTAGACTCAGAAACTTGGAAAAATGCCCTCCTCAATTAGATGAATCACCGCATTTACTTCATAGAAGCAGCGAAAACTTGATCACACCTTTGTTTGTAGATTATTTTCTTTATGACCGTCGTTCAACAATGTTTCAGTTGGATTGGAGCTTTTGAATAAATATCCAACGTTGTAGTTTCTACTGATGGAAGCACATTTTTTATGTTTGTTTTAGCAAATTACAGAAAGTATAAGGTCTCTCCTCCTCAGGATGCACTAATACAATCCACAGTAGTAAAGCAATTTGGGATAGGCATAGGATTGTATACTATATTATATTCTATACATTATATACTGTAATGCATAGGATTTCTAGTGAATTTACTATACATTCTTTTAATCATGCAAGATTAAAATTCCTGTGTATCCATGTGTAAAACCAGACATCCAACCATCACTTTTTGCGTATCTTCTTTCACATATTGATCAAAATCTGGCTGCAAGTATTGACAGTTGTCACATGTGGAGAGCTGGCATCCCATATCTGGTCTTTATTATCTTTTGTTTGCTTGTTGTGACCAGTTAGCAGGTCAAATGTTTGGGTATTAGGAAAACCTTTTTTAAAAGCTCTTGTGTAAATGCTTGTGTTAAGACATTTGAGCTTTTTTTTTTTTTCCAATCAGTGGTTACTAGACATTTGTAAAGGTAGAGTCTGTGTTGGTAGAACAAATAGGATTTTCTACTATTCATGGAGGCACCAGTCAGAACTGGTGTGGCAGCATTAAATGAAGTACTGGTTTTCATAAGAAAAATGAATCTTGAGGTTTTTTTTCCCAACTTTATATTAAGACAAAGAAGAGTTCATTAGATGTAGGGGAATGAGAATCAAATGGGTCAGTCTTGTTGCAAATGGCTCACAAAATCAATAAAGCTGAGTTGTGTTTAAATGTTGTGTATATGTTTGGACTAGGCCTCCAATTACGTCTGGTTGAAAATGGACCTCAAAACTGAGACCAAGAAGATGACCTCTTACCTCCCAGACAACCACTCTTCTGAGACCCAGAAACTGACCCCACCCAGAGGATCAGGTACATACCGCGACCGGGGACGTCTTATCAGATAAAATACTGTGTTTGATCATGTCTTTGTCCTGTCCTCACAAACCCCCCACACTACATTTGCTCATATCCTGTCTGCATTAGTAGGTGCTAGAGGTTTACAACAACAAGCTATTATCTATTTAACACAAATGCAAGATTAAGTTAAATGTGTGTCAGTGTTTTATTTGGAGCCCAAGCTTTATTTTAAATAAGGGTTTGCCTGAAGAATAATTCAAGTGCAAACAGTGCACTATTAACATGATTTACTCAAATAGCCAACATAAATGATCAAGCCTATTTTTAGAATCAGTTGTGCTGAAAAGCACCAGTTAATAAAGTAGGACCTGTTTGAGGATGAGGCGAAGTGAGATGTCTTTGTGGGAACTTATGTGAGTCTTTGTTAAAACTGGTCCATTAATCCTGAGAAGGTCAAAATAGCTGTCATAATTGCAAAAGTTGTTTATGACTCTGTTACTGTGGTTTTGTTACTTTGAACTTAGTGGCAAAGAATCGGTATTGGGAAAGACTTGGTTCATTCAGCTCCATTCCCGTAATATAAAACATTAACCAGTCAACCCTTAAACTGAGCTTTGTTTTTCAAGGGTTTCAGACTTTTTCTACAAGGTTTCTACCTTGTTTGGTTTAAACAAATCTTTTTGCATTAATACACATACAACAGTTTGTTATATGTAACAATCTGTTAACAACAGTCTGTTATATGTAAAACTCAATGCATAAAACTGCAGTCAAACAGTTAACTTAAATCAAAAAAATGTGGTTGATTATATTTAGACATAATTTGAATTCTTTGCTCCTATAAAGTTGGGAAACTTAGTAAAACATTAAAAGTTGGAAAACATTCAAATATTTTGGACATCATGGGTGCTATGTCCATCAATGGGAAGACAAGGATCATATTGCTTTTGAAATCTCTTAAAGATAGTTTCAAAGCCAGCATCAGTGACAGTGACAGTATAAGATACATAAAAATTCATATTCATGAAACTATTTAATTGCCCCTCATCTCCCAGTGACATTTGCTGCTAACCTGCAGCACCAGCTGCTGCAGCAGCCGTGCAACAGACTGTCTCCAAACATAAAAGCAAAAGAAGAAATTCCTGCTTCAGTTTAATATCAAGCCAGTTACCAAACACCTGTTGATTTCATAAGAGGTGATGTAACACGGTGGGTGAACATGCCCCGGCAAACCCAGCTTTGAAAAAACATTAAAGCAAACCTGAATTGATTGTAGTATTTTTAAGACTTTTCTCTAAGTTATGCTTTTTGAAACACTTTTTCAAACAGCATCGGAATTCTGAGATCAGTTTCTGTTGTCTTTTTACAAAAATGTTTTGCCATTGGAAAACTATACCTCAGCAAAAGCCTGGCTAACATATGAAGAAGAGATTACGTAATGAAAATCAATGTCTGCATAATTTCTTAATACCGGTAATTAAAAGAGAAATTGCATGTAGAAGTCACAGTTTAAGTTATTGCAAAAGCAGCATGAGGATAAGGATGTGACTTTTGTTTATGCAAATATTGAATGAATACATTTCAAACTTCTCCGGTGTAAAATGATTCACTTTTCTCTCTGCTTGTTTCATTCGTCCTCTAATCACTTATTAGACATGTATTATTGCCTCATTATGCTCTCTGTGAACCTCTGACCTCTGATTCACAGTGTCAGCACTGTTGGGAGGAGAAAGAGAAAAGCTGGAGCTGCTCAGAGGCAAAGTTGGCTGAGAGCAGAATGCTGAAGCATTTCAGCATTTGGCTTTATGATTTTCTACCTCCCCCCTAACTTTGCTTTTTAAAGAGTATTCTTAAAGTAGTCTGTGAGTGGCTGTTTGGGACATTATTCTGGATTTGCTCAAACTCAAAAGCTGAAATTCTCTTGCACACTAATGAAATGTTCTCTCACTTTTGATACATTTTCAGATGATTTCAGTGGAAACAGAAGGTGTTTAGGAGTGTAAAACATCTGCCTTTTCCACTGGAACAACATGAAAACGTTTAACTCGTATGTGTGAGAATACGTTCAGGATAATGTCAGCACTAGTCAGCTATTCTATCTATTAAAAAAAAAACAGAATGCCGTGGTGTGGACGCTGGTGTCAGACTACCCATTCCCTAACTTGCCCGGGCTTCTTTGGCCATCGTAAAGCAGCGACTGGACCGTGCCCCCCGTTGATGTCCCTCCCTGTGTTTGCTCCCTGCCTGCAGGCTGCAGCTGGCTGGTGGTGCTCGCCGCGGCATCGGCCTCTCTGAGTGGCCTGATGCTGGGCTATGAAATGGGCCTGACCTCCGGCGTGCTGCTGCAGCTGCGGGGCGTGCTCACCCTCTCCTGCCGGGAACAGGAGCTGCTGGTCAGCTCCCACCTGCTGGGCGCGCTCCTGGTCTGCCTGGCCGGCGGTCCCGTCCTTGACCGCTACGGCCGGCGCTGCTCTCTGCTGTTGAGCGCGGGGCTGGTGGTGGGCGGGACCCTCGTGCTCATCGCCGTCGCCTCGCTGGCTGCCCTCACGATGGGCCGCCTGGTGGTCGGCATGGGGACGGCCCTGTCGGGGACGGCGGCTTGCCTGTACATCGCGGAGATCTCGCCGCGGGAGAGGCGGGGCCTGCTGGTGACGCTGTACGAGCTGATGCTGGTGGTGGGGGTCATGCTGGGGTTCGGCTGCAGCTACGCCTTCGCCACCGTGCCTCGCGGCTGGGCGTACACCTTCGGCCTCGTGATCCCCCCGGCGCTGCTGCAGATCGGCGCTCTCCTCTTCCTCCCGCCCAGCCCGCGCTTCCTGGTCGCCCGGGGCAAAGTGGAGCGGGCCAGGGCGGTGCTGGCCCGCATGCGGGGGGGCGTGGCGGAGAGCGTGGCGCAGGAGCTGCGGGACATCCAGGCCGGCCTGAAGGAGGAGTCGGAGCACAGCTTCTGGGAGCTCTTCAGCGCCAAGGCCAACCTGCGCCGGCGGCTGCTGACCGGCGTGGCGCTGGTCTTCCTGCAGCAGGCCACGGGCCAGCCCAACATCCTGTCCTACGCCTCGCCCCTGCTGCGCAGCGTGGGCTTCCGCAGCGACGCCGCCGCCACCCTGGCCTCCACGGGTTTCGGAGTGGTCAAAGTGGTGGGCACCATCCCCGCCGTGTTGCTGGTCGACCGCGTGGGGCCCAAGAGCTTTTTGTGCGTGGGCGCCGTGGCGATGGGGATGTCGCTGGCGGCCCTGGGCACGCTGACCCTCCAGAGCCACACTCAGCTCACCAGCCTGTGCAAGAGCCGGACCGCCCCGAACCACACGCACGTGCCGTGGGACTCGAACCGGACCTCCGTGGACTTAGACACCGCCGACGTGTTCCCCACTCAGCCCCCCGGCCAATGGGACACCGAGGAGCCACACAGAGCCCCAACAGAAGGTGACAGGCCGGAGAGACCGGGACGGGGGGGCGCTCATACGGAAGTGTCCTCCTCGCTGAAGTGGGCGTCGTTGATCAGTCTGCTGGTGTTTGTGGCAGCCTTCTCCATTAGCCTCGGGCCAAGTGAGTGCTCAGCCATTATTTGTCCGCCTCCACTTGCTTAACACGCAAATACTCAGAATGAGAGAATGATGTGCCTGTGCTGACCCCTCTGGGCTCGCTTTAGCATTTAACCAAATGACAGCATGAGTTTTATTTCTACTGTTTGATATGAAGGAAAGGGTGTCATCAGTGTTCCTTTCCTTTGGGTCATGTCTTTCCAATTCATCAGTGATAGTTACTCAGAAAAAGTTATGTTTCAAGTTCTAATGACTGACACTTGTATCATGTTGCATAATTAAGTACAAAGTGCACAGGTTACTATCGTTCAGTAATAGATAAAAGATAGGAACACTTCAGTTCCTCAAGTGACACAATGTGAAGCCCGACTCTGAGGTTTCCCCTTTTGACCCTGTCTGGGTCCATTTGCTTCCCCCTCCAGTGGTCTACGTGGTTCTCAGCGAGATCTTTCCAATGGGAGTAAGAGGCAAGGCCGTGTCCGTGGTGTCGGCTGTCAACTGGGCCACAAACCTGCTCATCTCCATGACATTCCTGACCATCACAGGTTTGTGTGTTGCAGGCATTTTGAATTAAGCTCAGGGGAGAAAAAAGGTGTCACATCAGCCAGCTCCATAATCGAAACTGTATACCATCTTTTTTATGGGAATATGTTCATTATACAACCATATTTTACATTATCTATCTATGTACTTTGGCTGAAGGCTATCATTTTTTTTTTTTTTAGAAAAGATTGGTGTTCCCAATGTAATGTTCCTTTACTCCGCCATGAGCTTTGTTCTGCTGGTGTTCGTCATCCTCTGCATCCCTGAGACCAAAGGCCGCACCCTGGAGGAGATATCGAAAGAGCTGGCTAAGAAGTAAGCGGCACCCAGTTGGAAACGTTAACCGTTTATCTAGCTTTACCTGCTTTGTGGAACTGATTTGCCTCTGGCCTTCCTTCGGCAGGAAGAACTTTAAGGTGAAACTTTTCAGACCCGCTCAGCCTCAAGACAGCCTGATCAGCAAGAGCACAGCCACAGAGAAGCCAGCCAGCATCTGACTGCAGATCACAGCGCTGCACATACGGGGTTGCCTAGTACATATTTGATCTGTTTTCCTCTACAGGCTCAAAGATTAAAGGAGCCGACAGATGGCAGAGCCAATGAAGCCCCTTAAGAACTGAACAACAAAAAGGTTTTACTTTTAATCACATAACTTTAATGTTACAAGTATTTGAAAATCAGACACTAATGACCTGAGATGAGTGTTTTAACCCCATAGTTGCCTACTGGCAGGCAAACTAATCCCTAAACGTTGGTCTGCTCTCACATGCAGGGCAACAAACACAACAAAAGATCAAACCAGCTAGATTTTTCTTTTGAGTCGAGCTCTTTTGTTTTGTCCTCTGCACATTATGGGCACATGCATTGTGATTTAGTGTTACTGCCTTCTAAAATCTCAAGGACAAAGCAATCAAAAGCTCTTTTGGGTGGCATGCCGTTGTGGGTTAGAAAGTATAACACCTGAAAAGATTATTAAATGAAAAGGTGTGAGAAATGCTACGAATGTTGCCAAAAATGATACCCAACAGGTAAATGAGTGGAATATTTTACACAGAAAATAGAATTTTTATGGATGATCCGCTCATATATCAAATAGCCTTTTTCTAGAATGTGTACTTTGATACCGATTCATGTTTTCTTTTTTCCATGTCCAGTTATTTTGAATGAAAAATGTCATTTTCTTAGGAGGCTGGAAACTGATACACTCCACTACGATCAGTATACATTTACACAACAGATAGGAAAGAAAAAACAAGCATTTACTGGTAGTTGTCTTACAGGCTTTTTTTTTGTCTTTTTATTATTTTTTTTACAAAATACAAAAATTGTGTGACAAATAGGAAGCTGACAAAAAGTGCTCCATCCCCACACAGACTACATGTCAAAGTTTTTGTCAACATCTTTCATACCAGACGCGTACATTATTTACATCCGCACAGGATCGGCCGCACACCACACAAAGCTAAGCTGAGCTGTCAGCAGATGCACAACCATTAAAACACTGCTTTCTCTGGAAGGTGATGGTCCTTTTCTAGGCTCCAATGTTGAATATTCTCTGCTGCTGTGAAAGCTCACATGAATGTACTCTTAAATGTTTACTGCTGCCGTACAACTGCGCATGACTCCACAGGCTGCCGCTTGTGTACTTCTGATTTCCTGTCTCACCTTAGGTTTCTGCTCTGTGGTTCACTACAAATATAGCCTATGCTGGACAGTATTTGAATAACTTCTGTCATTCTAAAACAATAAAAGACAGTTTGTTTTGGATGTTAACTGACTGCATTTTGTATACATGACTGTATTAAATGAAAGAGGTTTTAGAAAATAAAAAATATTCTGAACTCTTGGAAATATTTTACAACATTTAAAACCAACCAGGGCATTGATACATTTTATCACGCTTTTAAAGGACTGGAAGAACAAACATAGCCAAGTGAAAAATATTAGAAAAGGACGAAAAGAATTTTATACCAGATGTTAAAAGATAACCCGCTGTTAAACATTTCAGAGATGAAAGCGCACCCTAAATTGAAAGGATCTGTGAGTGTGCGTAAAGACGGGGTTTAGCTTTGTGTACACTTTTAACCGTAGTTTGTTTCCACATGTTGCCGTCTGTTTCAGCGTCACAATGGAGTGGATGTGTTTTAACTGTGTTCACCAGTAGGAACAGATATGGACGGAGATTCTTTCGGAGAAAGACAAAAGGGCCCATACATAGATTAAGAGAAGGGGCTTGTCAGTAGATGGACTTTGCAATGATCACCACTGATAAGCATTAAAATATACATATACTTATTATATATATGTATATAATATAAAACATTTTTGGTGTGCCCATGCATTAACATCTAAACCAGCATATGGGAAAGAACAAGTAACTTTCCCGAACTTCGAGGAGATTCATTAAAACTTGAGATTCACGTCCAGTCTGTTAGTTTAGTGATTTATGGCCGTTTCCACGCAGCGATAAAAACAAGCTGATCAATCCAAAGAGAGGATGCTCCTTCCTTTGTCTTAAGTTCTCCTTCAATGATCTCCTGTGTCCTCCCAAGTTTCATTCCTTTCTCTTGTTGAGGGGCTTCTGACACTCAAACAGAAGTGGGTACACCTGCTCCACGGCTGTGGCCACATTCTGCACATTTGGTCCTAATGTCACGATACGACAAAAAGAAATTACAATAAAGTTGTGCTAAAACACTAAAACCACTTCTAAACAAAACAGTGTGGATGAAGCTTACTCCAATGCGGAACCTTTTTTTCCCGCACATAGGAACGGGACACAAATTATACTAAAATTCTTTAAGGAATTGGGTTGTTTCTTCTGGAAAAATTACTAGAGATTTATGGCCTCAATCTTTTAAGCTGGTATTCCCTCTGGCTGCATAGAAAAACTAGGGAAAGTGTGTGTGTGTTCATGTGAGAGTGAGATACCTGTGACTGTGATGCTGCCTGTAGAAAACACTTGTATGGTTGCCTTTAGATTTTTGATCCTGTACGTCGCAGCAGGATGGAGCTCCGGTTCATAACTGCCATACAAACAATGGGGGGATTGTTTCAGTGGACATACAAAAGATATATATGTGTAAAGAACTTTCATGCATTATTTTTGTCCGGCCAACCCCTCTAATATTAGCAAAATCAGCAACAGTGTTGCCAAATACCTTCGACCACTAGAGGTCATCCCATACATAATGAAAGAAAGTATGGCAGCCGGCAAGGCTATCGTTTGGGCCATCCATCCATTTTCGTAACCGCTTATTCCCAAAATGGGGTCGGGGGGGGACTGGAGCCTATTCCAGTATTCAATGGGTGAGAGGCGGGGTCAACAGTGGACAGTCCGCCAGTCCAATGCAGGGCCACAAATATAGATACAAAGACGAATCACCACTCAGTCCTATGGGACATTTTGAACGTCCATTCAACCTAGCATGCAGGTGTCTGGAGAACCCGGAGAGAACCGAAGCACAGGTAGAACATGCAAACTCCACACAGAAAGGTCCTGGTTCCCCCGGGGACTCAACCCCAGAACCCTCTTGCTGTGAGGCGATGGTGCTAACCACCATGCCGCCCTCATATGGACCAACTACAAATAATGAGATTTTTTGCCATCCATTATTGGATGGCAACGTATCAAATAAACATGAAAGATAAGTGCAATCTCAGGCGAGATAAACAAGCAGTGCAAGAGTTGTTCATATTCCCCGGCCTTACCAGTGGAGGATTACAAAGGGCAAACATTAATGGTGATGTCCACTACTGTATTACCTGGCAATGGGCCGGTTGTTGTTTGTGAAGTTTACCAGGTGGATTGCAAACGGCATGGAGCACACTGCCAACACGTTCACGACTTTGAACGCGGAGAACCTCACCTGAGCAGCGAACAACGAGTACATTAGTGTACCAACAATAGATGTTGACCAGTGAAGGCAGGTGCTGTTCTGTCTACAAAAGCTTAATTTGGGCTTACAACAAAAAAAGCTGTATTGAATTTAGTTATATATACATATATACACACACACACATATATATATACATAAACATTAGTATAGTTTTTCTTCAGAGCTTCGTGGGAAAGATAGGCTTTATATTGAAAATCAACTAGCTTCTGAATGGAATGTGATTAAGCTCACCTTGAAACCCAGTTTCTGCAGACAGCGTGCTAACCTGCGAGCTCCAAGCTTTGCCTCATCCTCACTGATAAAAAAAAAGAGAAGGAATGAGTGACAATATTACACTGTTATACTTTAAGCACAAAGCATCCAAAGGGTACAAGTGTCCTCTGGTTTGAATGAAATTGCCTATGTAAATGATCTCACACCCTCTTCATTATTCAACCTGCAGCAGACGCTACAAATTAACGATGATCTGTTTCTGAAAAAACCTTAACTTTTAAGCACTTGCATGGCTGCATGGCTTCGTTTAACAAAGGCATAAGAAACAGAGACTTACAAGATGTCCACAAACGACGAAAATATTTATTCCCTAATTTTGGACATCTTGGAGGTATCCCATAGTTATGTGTGGTATGTGAGCTACTCAATTTCTAGCTGTTGATAGGTAGAAGATCAACAATTTCTTATAAAATTAAGCAGCTCCTTAAAACAACAAACATACAGTTGTGAGAAACTTGATGAGTGGGAAACTTTTTTTGCACCATCCAATTAGTTTATTAATAGGGGAGCATTCCCTGTAATGTTTTCCTACCTTGTTGCGCCAGTGCAGATTATTTTCCCTGAGGACCATATTGAGGCCGTTATCTTGGGCTTACGAAGTTTCATCAGTACTTTCTGTGAAACAAAAGAGAAATGCTAAATTTGTCTAAATTAAGAAACACTCCATTTGACCTATATCAATTAACAATAAGGCTTTTTTTTGCCCCTAAAGAGGATTTCCTTACCCCTACTTCAGGCTTGTAGATGACGTTGGTTCCCTCTAAGGCAATGGTGCGCAGGTTAAGGTGACATCTGGTCCTGAATGTTGCCACCACGTTGGTGACAATGATGTCAAGGGCCTCATCACTGGAATCCATGAGGAAGAGAACGGTGCAGCAAAGGGACCACAGGGGCGTTCTTCTTATGCATTCATCACCAGTGCTGCCATCATCATTATCATCACTTCATGGTCAGGGAGGCAGGTCTAGCTGGTCATATAATAAAAGAAGAAACAGCTTGAGCTCAAGAAACATTTCCAAAAGTTTAACAATACTACTGTCCTTTGAAAAGTTTTTATACTACTTTGAGGCACAAAAATGTTGGACAAAACATATCTGAATCCCTTTTTCCGGTATGAAAGTAACTTGCCATAAATAAGGCATTTGTCACATCAAGCCTCTGTGCACGCTAATCTGAATCAAATTAACGTGTCAGAATAAGTCTTGTGGCGCAAATGTAATCCGAATTATAAAATGACCCTACCTTTACAAACAAAATTAAAATGACAGTGTTACACCATAGCCAAATCCTAGGACCAGTGTTTCATCACAAATGTAAATCAACGAAACAATACGGTACAGTGAAGCAGCTGATACACTTCTGAGTCTAAATTCACAAACTGGTTTGGGCAAATGATGCTAGCTAATTTCACCAGCCAAGTAAACCAACCGTCAAATAGGCTATGCCTAAAAAACGGACAAGGGCAGCATCAACGCATGTCCCATATTCCCTTAGTTACTAGAAACCAAAAAAAAAATGCAGTTGGCGAAACCTCTTCCCTGCTAGCTAATGTTGTGAAGAAAGCTACCCGTTAGCAAGCAACAAAGAGTACACAGGCAGCAATGAATGAAAAGTTATTAGCATCGGTAGCTAACAGTGTCGCTTTTTGTTGACAAACTGAGAACAAATTCCTTCGTTTTCAAGAACCTTCGAGAGCAAACTGTACCACATGGGGATGCAAAATGTTTGGTTTTACCGTTTTAGCTATCGTGATGCAGTTATGAATAAGTCAGTCAATTGGAAATATTTGTTGCCAACCCTCTTCCTTTGCAGGTCACCGAAACGTGTGCAATTTCCGCTCTGTCCTTTCAAAATAAATCTGTTGACCTTGCGGTGACTTCAGCGTAAAGTCAACTTCCGGCTTCCATTTTCAAAATACGACAAACAAATATGAGAAAAAAGTTCTATTCATCTCATTACACCGAGATTTTTAGAATATAAAAATGGTTGCTTGTAAATGTGAATCACTAATAAAAAATAGTGAAACTAAATTTTTCTTCCATTAACACAAGAAATGGTATTGTAATTTGATTTAAATGTAGCAGGAAATTTTAACAAAACATTATCATGATTTCAATGTAATTTTGCCATTTGAAGAAAACTTAAAATGTCAATAAATAAACAACATCAATAACAATTGAATAAATTGATGATGCAGTTAAATGGAAAACAAAAAATACAAAGCATAGATAATGCTCATTTAACATAATGAAAATGTCAACTAACTTATTCCAACAATATTAAAATGTGATACTGTAGATACCCATATGGAAGGTAACATGCTTATGACAAAAGCTGGAGAAGTGTCTTTTTCACATGTGAAAAGTTTTTCAATTCTAATTATGAATTTGAAATGACTTATGACTTATTTTAACTAACCTCAAGATGAATGGCAACATTACAATTAAGACACATTTGTTAACATAATTTCCCGACAACAATTAATAAACATTTACAGTATGTAAAATCATAAACTTTGGGAAATGATTCTTTTGTGCCTGACATGTTTCTTTTGCACAGCGGTGCATGAACCTTTAACAGAACAGAATGACACCTTTATGAAATGGATGACTTAACCAAGCAAAGGTTTGGATGTATGTGTATGCATTTATGTTTTAGTTTGTATGGGATGAGGTCCATGAATTATGACTTGCTTATGAACATTTGTGCATTGTGTGCTGCAACCCGCTCTTCAACTCAGACCACTACAAACACTTCTCCCGCCTGGCCCTCTCCCAAACAAAACAGCAAAATAACTTCTTTATGATTCATCCTTGTTATTGTTCTCCCTCCCTGGTTACCAAACTGTCTCTTTCCTCCTCTCATTAAATCCTCCTGGGCTTCTCTTGGTGAAATATAGCCTTGTAATCCACATCCATTCTTCTCAAGAGCCTTGTTCAGTTGTCCCAAGTTGTTTACTATAAAGGTTTAGATTTAGAGCAAGTTAGGAAAGTCAGAGCACTTGCAGTAATGCTGTGCATGTGTTTTTGTGTGTTGTGAGATGACCGACTGAAGCCGCAGGAGTATGTTTACAGTTTGTTAGGCTGCATATCACTGGGGCGGCCTGTTCCCAGGGGAACAATGCTCTTTTTCTCATTACGTCATAAGATACAACATGTAAACCTGCAAATTCAAGCACTTATCACTTAAGAGATGCAAATATTTTCACAAGTAAATGATCTAGCAATCTATTATTTTGTGAGAGTGTGTCAAAGGAAGTATAAGGGAAAGGGGGATATTAGTTATACATTTATATCAATGGGAACATTTTTGATCTTATGTGCTGCTGACCAAGGGTCAAAAGTGTAACAGTTGGTTTTTGGGAGGAGAGTAATAAAAGCTAATCTCTCTCGATTTCAAACAAGACACATGTGTATAATTCACACATTTTAAATTTGACTTCAAACCCTTTGAATGGTACAGTGCTGGAATACTCTTTGATAGAAAATATCACCCATCCATTCATTTTCTGTACTGCTTATTCCAAACGGGGTCGCGGGGGGGCTTGAGCCCGTTCCAGCTGACAACGGGTGAGAGGTTGGGTCCACCCCGCTCACCTCAGGGCCACACAGAGACACACAACCACACACACTGAAAACATCATATAAAAGACATATAATTTGTTCCAAGCTAGCAAGATGCACTGCACTCTATTGAAGGGCTCTTCCTGCCTTTAAATGTCACCAATGTTTACCAAGAACATTCAACATTTTTTTTAAAGAAAAGCAGAGATATTCTGCCACAGCTAACTCACTTTTGCCTGTAAACTGGGTGTGTTTGTTAGGACCCCAGTGTTCTGTTTATGTTGGGCGTACATCACAGACCCATTTCAAAAGGATTTGGAGAGCAAAAGTTAAAGCTTTGGAGAGTCTTTGTGGCAGTGTTTAAATCAGTATTTGATGACTGTGAGTCAAATGTTTATCAGTTCTTTTTTTAACAGGCATTAAAAGGATGAAAATCACACTGCCTGATTTTCATTAAATTAGCTGCAACATGCTTGAAATGACAGAAAATCAACATGAGTCAGAGGAAGTTGCACATGTCTTTGATAGACATTTGCACAGGCTAATTCCATCTTCAGTACACACAGTCTATCTGTATGCTATATATTATGTGGAAGTGTTTCTGTATGAAATGGTGATAAATGGCGTGTGGGTTTGCTGTAAGTAGGGAATCCAGTGCTCTGGTAAAGCTGCTCCAGGGTCTCCCAGTGTAAACAGAGACGTGGGAACGACCAAGCCTGTTTATATGAGCTCCATTCTTACTGGGACCAGTCCACCAGGCATCTGTGGCAACATTGGTCTGATGTACATACATACTCACTCATATTTGTACACATCATCCTACAGCTATATCTCTGTATGCGTAATTTCTGCCTGATATGTTGTCACTTGATGTAAAAGTAAGTCATTTTAAGTCCACAATCCATATTAGGATTATGTTTTGCCATCATAATGTCATCAAAATGTTAATAGTTCAAATTTGACTGTCCATTATTTTCTTTTTTACTGTTCCTCTGAGTTCAAAACAATTAACATCAGAACTGGCCTATCTGGATGGAGTAATAAAATAATCAAAGCAAAAAAAAAAAAGCTATCAACTGTCAATCAGAGAAAAAAGAAGTACCTGAAAAAATGTCACAGTTGCTTACTGATACTTGCTTAAACTTGTGTATGGGAAATTATGACATGGTCAAAAACTTGATCCGAAGCAACTGTCCTCCATATGGAGAGCAGCCACAATTTCAGGAGAAGTGGAAAAATGCTTGGTCAGAAATTAAACAATTCTTATATTGTAAATGAGCATTTTGTAGAGCTGGACTACAGCCTTTTACTTGTACTTTTCTGTGTTACTTTATTTTAGACACATGCTGGTCCACAGGTAACAGAAAGGAACAATGTCAATAATGTACCTAAGACATCAATGATTCCAGATATTAGAATAAAACCTAGCTGTGCTTGAGTCATGGTCCATTAACCTGCATATACATCTGTACATGATATTGCACAATACAGCCTTACAAGTAGTTATGCCAACATTAACAAATATTTGGCCTGCACTGCTACATCTTGGCAGCTCAAGCAGCAGCCTCATTCCATCACTATATGCTACAGTAAGTTTCCACATGATGGTTTTTCTGAAGTGCCTTCACAGATAGGCAGCATAAATAGGAGAAAAAAGTTTGCTTTAAAAAGTACAAATTTCACAGGTACAGAGCAGAGAATATCTTGAACTTATTTATCCGCATCGTAGCTTGTACACATTCATTACTGAGCACTGTTGATATCAACATCATCAGCCAGGTTGTTAGCTGTAATCACATCCAAGTAATTTCACCACAGTATAACTATACCAGGAAAAACTAATTTACTAATCTTCTTACTTCTTCTAATTGCAATGATAATAGTAATTATTATCTTCTTTGCATTCCAATTAACATCAAAGTCAAAATCTTATTTAGAGCAGACCTTTAAAAAAATAAGTAAATTATCTATATGTATAAACTATTAGGTTACTACCCACTGTACACTAATAATAATAATTTAGCTGGATAGATTAGCCATCCATGTATACATTAAAAAGAGGAGGAGATAAAAAGATTAAAACGCCGGCCTTCGTGTGGGATTTTCTAAAAGGCACTTAAATGTTTGTCAGACCCTGAAAGACAAACATCTCTGTTTTTTCGCTCGTAAAATTGAACTTTTTGGCAATAATTGATGCGGTTTCATTGATATCATCCCGTATTGACAGAATTGTGTAGTGATGCTGTTTTCAACATGGCTGGAGAAAGAGGTCAGAGGAAAGATGGAAATTAAAAGCAGAATGACACACAGGGAAAAATTGGGAAGATTTACATAAAATCTGTTAAAAAAAAACAATGCAGAGGTAAATGCCAAAAAACCCCAGCAGTGGATTAGAAAAACCGTGAAATTACTGGAGTCAAACAGTCTGAAAGCATAGGTAAATCCAGAAAAAGATTTCAGAAGGCACATTAAAAACATGGCTCTGCACAAGATGCTGTTCATTGAACCTGTTTGAGCTTTGAGGCTTCTGAGAGGTCAAGTGACAGATTTTTTCAGAGCTTCTTGACCCATTTTCAAGAGAACTTGAGGAAGATATTGTTACTGAAGATAATCAAGCCAAGTCTTGAATAAAAAGTCTGAGTACTTCAGATACTTTGGTGTTCATGAGACATTTAAGTTTTCCATTTGTTATGCCTTTCCATAGAAGAGAGCTGAATTAAGTCAAAGACAAAAAAATAATTTTACATACAAACATGATGCCTAAGAGATAATGCCCAACAGATTTTCTCGTTAAAACAGCTTTTGATATAACAAGAAAAAAAGAAAGTCAAATAAAGATTGCAAAACATGTTTTTTGGCTTTTAAAAGACAATTATGGCAAAACAATACATTTTTGCTCTGGAGCTGGGGCCTGTGGGCCATTTTCATCAACACTTGGGACAGACAGACAGACAGACAATGTTTGTGTAGGGAGGGATTTGCTGTAAGTCTTGTGGAGTGGATTCTTCCTCTTGCTTTAGAGAAAAAGAGCTCTCTAAAAACAAACCATTGTAAGAACACAGAGGAAGGTGGTCTGAAGGGCACATGACAATCACATCTAAAAACCATCCGCATACGCTGGCCACTGCTGGAGTTTCATCAGATTCACACCTGGATGCCTTTTGAGATAACGTACGCGTCCAAGGAATCAGGGATTAAATCCATCATTGTCACTGCATGGATGTAAAGTAGACTATCTTATATAATATGAAAAAAGGTGGGAAAAATACAGTCACGATTTTCAAGATTTCTTTTTGTTGTTCAGTGTGTATTTGGATGTGCATGTGTGTTTGTGGAGACTCATTTATGTGGAATGGGGGTGGGAGGTGATGACACAGAAGGATGTTTTGGGGTGGCATTTGGGGTGCGAGTTGGGGTAAAGGTGCAGACTGATGTCAGAAGGAGGGATAAATGATAAGGGGATGGTGTCTCTAGCTGAAGAGCGATTTGGGAGCATTGTTTGTACTATGTGCAGGGTTGTGCGTTTGCAAACATGCAGACACTTATCAAATTGCTTTTGCACATACTTGTGAATATGCAAGTTTAAAAACAAAATAGCAAAAATCCACTCATATGCGGGGGACACACACAAGACATGCCCTTGCACATGAACACGCTCACACAGACACACACAGTTATCTAAATTAATGGTCTCCTTGGGGAGTCATCCAAAGGCCACAGGCGTTTGGGAGAAAAGATTCTTGGAAAAAGGCTTCATCATCAGAACATTTGCTCATTAGTAACCCCATCTCAGCCATTCAGGGAGAGACAGAGGTACACTTAGGAATATATGGACAAGGTCACTTACTTATCATGGTAATGAGGTATTTACTTTATAATTGTGTAGTCGATAAAAATGGAAGACATAAGTGAAAGATGAATCAACTTTTGTCTGCTGCTGACATAGGTAATGACAAAAGCAAAAAAAGAAGATCCTAAAATTTAATGGAGAGGATGGAAAAAAATAACTACACAAGAATTTATTCCCATCAAGTTAGACCCACTTTCCCTCTGTCAGACTCACTCTGTGCAGGAAGTCTTTAAAGAGTTACCCAATAAAGCCCTGTCAGAGATATTATATTTTCAGTCCTCCACAGAGATATAAAATATTGGCCTCCCAATTCACATCAAACATGTGGATCAGAATTTTACAGGCCCACAATGTCCTCCTTAGGAGTTCAGGGGGTTTACTCAAACAGTCAGTTGTCATGTTGTGGGGTTTTAACCTAATTGTTTCCGCTTTTATTGAACGTGAATCCTAACAAAGGGGCTTCCTGGGCAAAAAAAAGTTTTAAATGTGAGAAGGTTTATCTTTATGAGCCAAAGAGTCCTGTTCATTTCAAACTCATTTAGAAGAAAAAACATTCCTGCTGGTGAAAGAGTAAGAGCTACGAAGCAACATGAGAGCAGAAGACAATATAACAACCTATTTAATTATTTGACATAAAGGGTGTATATATATATATATATATATAT